>JARQTI010000010.1:1917110-2053777 GCA_030142655.1 Trachelus tabidus
AATCCCGCATGCCATTCCTTCACGTTTGAGCATTTGGGTCCCCCCCCCCCCCCCCCCCAACCCCCTCATCCCTCTCTTCTATCTCTCTGGGCTTATTGTCTCGGACAGCTTCCCCTCTATCCTCTTCTCGCTCTGTCTCATCTTGGCACCCTCGAGAAACGCCAACCCTCGTGAGTCCACGTTGTGCCACCCTTATTTTAATTTTTTATTATTTTTTTTTTTCATATAGTAAGACGTAACCATGGAAAATGGGGATGATGAAAAATTTTTTTTTTGTGATTCAAAGATCAGGAATCACCGTGGGGTATCGGAACAATGTTTATTACCTGTTTCACTTTGAGGGCTGTGTAATTTGGTTACGTAATTTTTTGAAAAAAAAAAAAAAAAAATTTTTTTCGTCGAGGCCACGAGATTATCTCATGGCTTTGTTGTTTTACGAGGTTTTATGGTAATGAATATTTTTATTAAGCGTACGTTGGCCCCCTCTGGGTTATCGACGCTCGTTCAGGGCGGCCACGAAGGTTTCATGCAAATCGCGTGTTTTAGTTAGTATAACTGTCCTACGGGTGAGACGCACGAATCGAACCAGCAGGCCATTCGGACACGTCAATCGGCTCTCGCGGCCATTGTTCTGCTCGGCGAAGGAGACACACGTAATGGTCGCTGCAACCGAGTGCAACGGCACTGCGGTGCATTATCGCATCGCGCACCCATGACCCTGCTCGTCGCCGGCTCAAGAGGCACGTGTGGGGGCACCTTTGCGATCACTCGAAAAATAAATTAAAATAATCGACACGAAGAAAATACTTTTGGCCTTTTTGTCCTCGCGTCTGTGAGCTTGTACCTGGTCTACGAGCTCATCATCGGGTCGCAGAGCTCAAAGGACTCTTTGCATTTTGATCTCTTCTCGCGAAGCGCATATTAGGCGTCACTCCGTTGGCCGATGAACTTTGGAATCTGCTCCAAAAAGGTCAACCCCTCGCACTTGGAAATTTTAAAGCAACGAAGCTCCAAAAAAGCTTTTCATACCTTCCGGTAATTTTTTTCGTTTACGTTCAAACGCACGACGACTCTGCGCTTGAATTTTGTGCAAACTTACGAGACACGTATCGTTGACTTTACGCTGGTTTTACGTGTGCAGAGCATTTTATTTATTTTTCTCTCGGCTTCCCCCGAGTGTTTACATTGTCCGAGTATCGATATGAGCTGGAGGAATGAGCGTGAACGAAGGGAAGGGGGAGTGATCGGAAGGGTTTGCTACGGTGAGTGGGGGGGGGAGAGGGGGGGGGTGAGTGAGAATATATAGAAATAAAATGGCGGATCGGTGTAGCGCGATTCCGCTACCACCGTAGAAGAGGAGCGGTTGGTTGTAGGTCGGCGGGGAGGAGGAGGAGGAGGAGGAGGAGGAGGAGGAGGGGGGGTCAGACCAGGCTGATGGGAAGGTGGCGTAGGGTGGCCATTCGAAGGGTTCACTGTCTCGCAATGACCCCTGCGCGCACTCGACACTACAAGGCAAGGGGGAATGACCTAGTCCCCCTCTGCACCACTGCACCCCCTGGCGCACTGCAACCCAGTGCACACGATCGTCGATTGCAGCTCTCGGGCGCCCTACGTTACACGATGCGAAGGAGAATATGGCGCCACCGGAAATTGTAATCTTTTCCCGGACGGAAGGAACACGCGGAATATCCGATGATCCGCCGAGTCCGGTTTAGGGCTTCGCGGTGGTTTGGGCGATGAAAATGTTATCGGCCGGGCTGAGCAGCAGGCGGATTCTTAATCCTCGATTTATGCCTGCCACCCCTCCGCTCCAGGAAGTTCCGTGTCGTTCACCCTTGAGGCGCGCAGTTCAAAATAATACGAAGGTTCCGCGACGCAACCTCTCCTGGATCATCGATCTCAGGGGTAAGGTCGAAGGTCCCCGGGCGAGAGTTCATCCCCGTCGTAGTGCATATACCGCCTACGCCTTGTGCAGCTACGGGCTGGTGGGGATGAAGAATCTTGTCTGCGGGGGTGGTGGTGGTCGTGAAAGCCGGATGGGTTGCCAGGGGGGGGTGTAGTCGTATCGCTAAGGGGTGGTACTCAGGTATAACCATACCCCCCCCCCCCCTCCCCATGATACGGCACTGCAATGCTAGAACAAGTAGGAGGGTGACTTTAACACAGGGATGCACGTCTCGTTCTCTCTGTCTCCCTCTCTCCCCTCCCCCCCCCTCTCTCTCTCTCTCTCTGTGTGTAGGTACGTACCGTAGGGGTTGGATGAGTGCCGATGCCATTGCACTGCACTGGGTGAGGGTCATTACTCCGAGCAAGGCGAGCCGGTGACCTCGGCGCCAACGCCCGGAATCGATCCAACCCCCTCAGACAGAGGGGTGCAATGCACCGTGCAATCTCCTTTTATTACCATTAAGCCAAAGCGTCCCGGCGCGCACGTGATGACGACGCAAGGGCTGCCGCCGAGCCGTGTGCGCATGCGTCGTATAATTGGCAAATGGCAAATTTAACGATTGCCAAAGAAACTCTACGGAATCATTGGAAACTCATTGTCCCGCGCTAATCGACTTTGCAAATTTTATTTCACATCGGAATCCTTACGAGCATTGTCTCTCGCGAGCCGTGTTACTGGAATCCGGGCTGTGCCATTGGCTGGGGATGTCGCAGCTGAACGATGTTTGCCATTGTCGCCGGATGCCTGTTGACGATTAACGTTTCAATAACACGGCGCTGCTTCGATTCAATTGATATTCGATTATTAAACGTCACTGTACGACTGACGCGGGGAGTGTCCGATTAAATTCAATTCGGTGCGAGAGGATTTGCGATTTATTTCTACGCGCTTTTTATGGCCGTGAGACAGTTTCGAAATTGCGGGATATAAAAATTTTGAGTGTCGGTAAGGTCATTTTCTATTTTTTTTTTGGACGATCTACCGTACACGTACCATCGAAGTACCACTTGCGGTCTGGGGTAAACATCCGGTTTTGGGTCTCGGTTTATTGACACTCGTGAAACTTTTACCGATCGTCACTCTATAGGTACAGTCCGGGCAGCTCCGTTACGAGCTGAATCTACCCTTCTGATGTTTGAAAATCGGTCCGCCAGATGTCCCCTGCGGTTGCCATATCAAATCCAACGATTCCCACCGTCCGGTAGATGTCGACACGAAGTATCTCGGTATTACGAAATATTCGTAGAATTGGTCGCTCGGCTATTTTCGTATCGCGTAACAATAACCGTCTCTCGTACGTCGAATCACCGCGATACGTGTAAATTTCCGACGGACGATCGACACGAAATTTCGCCTTGACGAGGAATCTTATCTGTCTGCCTTAACAGTGGGCGGGGAACGACGACAGAGATATGTGTATTATGCGACGATAAGCTTCGTCAGTAAGCAGATTCGTTCAATCGAATTACCCGAAGGTCATTTCGCCGTGAATTACGTAAGTTTCAAATGACACGTTAAGGTACAGGTGCTATCAGTGGACTTTTTTTTTTTTTTACTTATCGTCTGTTTGTCGAATTGACGTAAAACATTTTTTTACACGTTTTCCTTCGTTTCCCCGAATTTCGTGTCTTTAATTTTCTTACGAAAAAAATATAATTATACCTATCCTCGTAATGGGACTTGCCACGCGATCGAACGTATTGTCGTATCTCGGGATACCGGGGAAAGTCTTCTGAGGATCTTTTGGATTTTTCCAACCGACTTCCGGTCTCTGTAGTGAGGGGCGCGTGTCGCGTCACATCCGTTACGTAAAGCTTTCTTTCTTTCTTTTTTTTTTTTTTTTCGTAATAAAAAGGGTTCGTATTACAGGGCGCGTGTCTGCCGCACGTCCGTCTTCTTCGCGTTACCATCCCGGCAGATGTTTCCCTTGTGTCTAAATACCCCTCCGTCCCACGTACGAGAGCATACGTGGAGTTTCTATGCACTGGCAGATATATTGTTCCTATGGGATCGGAGATCGAGGGCCTGCATGTGGACACTGGTGCAACCAATGCAAGGGACCTTGCACCTTGTGTATGAATTGCATAAATACTGCAGTTTGTCTCGAGTCCCAACAATGGGTTTTAGGTTGTGGTGGGGGTCAAGCGATTCAGGGTCGTAGTATTGGGGAAGAAGGGGGAGGGAGGGGGAGGGGGGGGGGAGGAAGTACGGAAAAGGGTTTTTCTGGGTAGAATGACAGATTTGAAATTCAAACGAAAGTATTTGCCAGGCACTGGGGTCGCGTTTGAAAGATGCATATTATGCACGTTGGTTACCTGACGATTGAAAATCCTTTGTCGCGGGGGGAGGGGGGGGGGGAGATTTTACCTGAATTGGGAAAATTACGTTCGCAGAATCTCCTCAAACCCTTTCTTTTTTTTTGTACCTTTTTCGAAACTTTGTTTAGAATTCTTTTTGGAGCCGGGACCAGGTCTGTCTCACTCGTGTGGTTTTACATATACGTATTCCCGGAATATTGGGATCTTCGCCTCGGTCCAGTGACGTAAAATTCGGGAAATTATTTTTCAAAAAGTCACTCTTCGTGACAAGATCGAGTGTCGCGAAAATTATGAAAATTTTCATCGGTATCGCCCTTATCCAATAAACTCAATGATTTACAGAGATTCTCGGAACAGCTATTTCCTGGTTTTGTAAAGATCGTACATCCCCCCCTCCCTCCCTCCCTCCTCCACTCGAACCCGGAAGAGAACCATATCGTAAGAGGATATCGATCGATCTCTTCTACCTCGTATAGGAACGTCAATCATGTCTCGTGTTGCTACTGCCGTCTCTGTGTGCGGGAACCTTATGTCACGTAATAAGCGGTTTTTCGGTATTACATAATAACCGGGGTACTTTTGAAGAGGACACGCGCCTGGCAAACGTATCGCAGCTGCCCTCGCCCGTACAAACATTTCGCCCGCGAGTCCTCGAACGATTAAAGGAAGCGCCCGGTGTGGGCTCTTTACGTTCGGGAGTGTCGAAAGGCCATGAGAGAAAATTGGCCACCCGTTACACCGTCGTACGTGGATTTTTGCGACCTGATTGTTCGGGTCGTCGACGTGCCAAGATCAAAAGTTGCGATTGTTTGCTCGTTCCTGAGTTTCTCACCTGCTGCCCCCCCCCTCCCCCCCTCCCACCAAGAATTGCACGCGTGTCCGACGTACCTGACACTTATTTATGTGTATTTTTTTTTTGTTTCAGGTGAGTTACCAATTACCGCGTATACTCCGTGGACTCTAACTTCGTTGGAGTAAGTACGGTTGATGGATTTTTTTTGTGAAAAGTGATGATTTTGTAATTTATTTTTTTTCGACATTTTGGGTAAATATGTACCGCGACTAGGCGCGCAAGCTGCGAACCCTTTGATATGCATGTGTCCGGGCATTGAAAATTCGCATCTGTCGGGATCCTTTTACGTAAGCTGGTATTTAACATCCTTTCCGAGTTAGCAGCATCTATGCCCCCCCCCCACGTGTCGTAGCCGCGTCTCTTCTTTGATCATGTCCTGTGGGTTCTGGTCCATTGAACGATTACACATCTGCCGGGAGTCTGGAATTTTACGCAAATTGTAGGAAAAACCCTTTTTCGCGATTCACGCGACGGGTGTGCCAATAGTGTCCTGGCAGGACGTAACAGCGTGGAGATCTTGGGGAGAGTGGTGGGAGGGAGGAGAAATTACGGCAGCTGCGACGATCGAAGGACCCAACGGGTGATCGTGAAAACGCGTGGACGTTACTCCGTAGTTGTCGAGGGACTCTGGCTAATGTTTGCGAAATTTTTATGGCAAAGATTTTTTAGGGGGGCGGGAGGGAGGGGGGGATACGGGACGGCGATGCTTTTTAGCGGGTCGGAGTAAATATGACGTTTAGCTCTGGGGAAATGTTATTATTGATATTGTTACGTTTCGAGATGAAAAAAATAATTCGAAGGATTTCGTAACTGCGGAGAGGCCGGGGAGAAATTTTGGAGTATCTTTGCTTGGTTTTGATTAAATTTTTTTCTTCTTTTACTTCGCATCACGATACTTATATCTCAATTGGAAAATATCTTTGGGTTTGTTTCGCGATCGAATTAATTTTGTTTTTTATTTCTCCCTCAAGTCGCGTAATTCGGCAGTGTTATCGAGCGACCGTTTAATTACGTCGGGTGAAAAAAATGTTCTCTGAATTTAGCCTCGTGCTAATGCCGATCGATTCAATTAGCTCTAATCAGTATATACGAGGATGGTTTATCTTGCGCCTGATAGAATATTTAATATGTATACAGCACGGGCAATTAAATTCATTCGCAGTCCCGATAATTACACCGGGGAAAAGAACGATGCTCCGCGGTTATGCCGGGATAATATTCGTTCGCGGTTTCCGCGAATAGCGCGTATCTGCCGACGTCAATGGAGATTCGCAAAAATTAATGTTTCGGTGAAATTTTGTTGAAGAAAATTTTTTTTCATGTTTCATTAATGGTGGATCGACTATACTAGCCCTGAGGATTCTCGAGGGATATTACTTATGGACCCGGGACATTTACGTGTATCGGACAAATACTCTAAGGACTCTTCGTGGATATCGTTCGAAGGGGATCCTGAGTTTTCGTGTGACACGGAGTTTCGTTCGTTGGTGTAAAAATACAGCGAAAGGGCGCACGGAGTTTATTAAAGGATGAAAAAGAGGATCCTTTTCGTATACCGGGTCGAGGACGTTAGGCAGGTAAAATATTCTTTGGGATCCTTTTGAATGTCCTGCGAGTCTCTGACGCGTTGCGTTTGGGTATCTTCGTCTGAGGGTAGGTTATCGGACAGATGGAAAAATTTACGCAAATATGTGTAAAGCAGTAGGTTTAACCGGAAAAATGGTGAAATCGTGGCATCTGTCGAATTCTCGTTGGCACGGGATGTCGGTTCGGTCATCCCTGGCGAAAAGGGTTTTACGTAAACAGCAGCTGCCGGTCCTTTGGTGTCCCGTGCTGGTTGCCGCGTCGGCTGCGTCGACCTGTTGCGAATGCAGCTGCGGTGATGCAACGCCCGCATCTCGTGCCTATGACGTTTATTGACCACGTGGACGCGGAGAAAAATTATTAGACGAACCGGGATGAAACGGTGACCGGTCGGTCGCACTGGTATAATTTGCTTGTTTTTGTTTTTGCACGATGCGTTGTACGGTGGGTCGAGCAGAAATCAGAGGAAAGCAAGGAACTACTGCGTGAGGTTAAAGGTCAATGAGATGAACGGAGGAAGGGTTGTGAGATTACGGTTAACGGAAGTGGACCAGAACACGGTCGCGTCATTAATCTCGCCGGTGACTTCCGTGCGTAGAATCTCGAAGAGGTGGAGAATCCGAAAGTAGTGGCACAGCGGCGGTGGGTTAGTAGCTCGCGGTGGTAGTAGTGACGATGGCAGTAGTGATACTAGCGGTAGCAGTGGTAGTAGCGCTAAATGGAGAGGAAGCAGAAGAACAAGACAGCCAAGAGGCTGCGTTAGGATACTCTGGGAGCAGAAATAAACTCAGCAGTCGGCCAAGTACCAGAAGGAGATCACGGAAATGTACCGTGTGGGTCGGGAGTTTAGATAGACAATTTTTAAGGGCGTAAATCAAGGTCCATCTTTGTGTCATCGTGGAGACGATGCAAACGGTACGAACTTATCGAGATGCTGCAGGAACGAGGGTTGAATATTTTCTTTTTTCTTCGTTTCCTGTCTCTCGTTTCTCCTGGTAAGTCCTGCGATCCTCGAGTTCAGGCTGAGCCCTCATACTTGGCGGAGTGAGAGAGAGAGAGAGAGAGAGAAGAGAAGAGAGAGAGAGAGAGAGAGAGAGAGAGAGAGAGAGAGAGAGAGAGAGAGAGAGAGAGAGAGACTGGCAGAGCGAAGAAGGGAGCAATTCCAAAGTGCATTGGCCCAGCTGGGGCCACGTCGGTGCATCGGCCTGCATATCAGCGACTTGCGAGTATTGGCGCGGGGTTACGCGAACGCTTGCCGGTGTGGTGGTAGCCTAAAGACACGGTGCGATCTGCACTCCTGTCCCCTCTCTCCTTCGTCCTCCACGTCGTAGTCGTCGCCGTCATCCCGTTCCCTCGTCCACGTGCATTCGCGTATGTTCGCGAGAAGCCACCTCGAGCCTCGCAGTTGGTACCCGTGGCAGCCTGAGCCACAAGGGCCCAGAAGGGCCGGCGAATCAGCGCGAGAGAGGCGAAGGGCTGCGCCACGAGTCTCCTCAAGGTCCGCGGCGTCCGTTGATCCTGCACGGTCACAGACCTCGGCCCGGCGCTCGCGCACCTCGGCCCTTCTGCTGATATTCGAAGGGACCAACTGTCTGCTGCCACGTATAGGGCGACATTGGAGCTACGACGACGGACTAGAGAAAGAGGATCCCCCTTTGTCTCCGTAGGCAAACCTGCCACTGAGAAATACCTTGGCGAGGATTCGAGGTCCCTTTGACCTTGGATCGATGACCCTTTATCGCTATCAGCCTCTTTCGCGTACCAATCGCAAGCTCGGACTCGGCCCCAACGGTCTAATTGGTTGTAACTTTGGATCTATCGGAAATTAATCTTCGAGTCCAAAATTCTCTCGTCACCTCTGCTTCTCGTGTCAACTTCACGCTCGTTAATCTCTACAGTCGCGCTGATAGTCCGATAGCCAAGGGTAAACGAACTCTGCTTCGTTTCTCGCTCGACATTGCGTAATTCAGAGGTTCCTGGCAGGTAGAGATTTTTCGTCAACAGTGCCAGGAGAATCGAGGCGATCGGCTAATCGGCAGGCGATGCTTTGTATTATCTGTGAAAATTTTTCAAGCTCTATTTCGCGTGTTTCCGACCGCGGCTGAAAGCTTGAGCATTGCGAGGAAATAGGTAAAAGTATCACTATATATCTCGCTGCGGACGAAAGGGCCGTACTCTCGAGGTGCAAAGAGGCTCTGGTCATAAAATAATTATTTTACAGAACACCAAGGCGCATCGCGGCCAATGAAAATCAAGCGTTGCCATAATTAAACGGATCCTTCGACGTTCATGTTGCTTTTAGTATTTACGGGCCAGCGGCCTCGACACCCGATCCTGATGATTTTACCTTATACGTCTATGCGTCTCGCACTATCTTACTAGGTCCTTATATACCGTGTGTTCAGAAATCACGGTGACCGTACGTCACTCGAGCTTTCACTCCCCTCGTCAAGAAACGTATGTTTCGCGTGATTTAATACGCGCTCAGCTCAGGGACGTCGAGTCGCTTTATCTTTGGACCAATACAAATTTCCTGAGCGGCTGATTCTCACGTTCTCGATTACAGGCGAAAATTCCCGGGCGTCAACGGGAACCCCTTCAGGATTTTTTAGGACAGTTTAACTCTGCCAGAACGAAGACAATTTTCGGCCGGGAAGCCGTTTTGCCTTCGACCCTCTCCAAAGCTCTCCTCTCCCCCTTCCACGACGTCCTTCGGGCATTGGCCTTGGGAGCGTTATCGAATCGCGGAAGTAAGGGGAAGCCACGAGCGCGGGCATCCCTGGGCGACGGACTTTATCTCGGAGGTGAAAGACAGTTTTAGAGGATCGAAGCGTCGATTCCTGTTTATTCACTCTAAAGCCGGACAATCCCCCTGTGGTTGCGAATTACTAAAATATATTTGTACAATTTTAGAGATCGACTCGACGCTCCTCCTCGGGGTCTTACGAATTTTTGTGATTATCAATTTTTTAATTTTTTTTTTTTTTTTCGTCGTAACTAACACGCACGATGGACAATTGCGTCCGTGGATCGTAGCTCGCAATGGGGGATCCTCATCTGTTTCCGTTGCTTGGGCTCGAAATTCGAAGCTGCTCTTTGGAACGTTCAAGGTTGCGCAACGGAGAATTCTCGAGGGGTTGTTGCCAGGGAAACGATTACTGTTTACTGCTCCCGACCTTGGCCACACTTGTGTAACCACCCCTTACCCTGTCGGAGGGGGGAGGTCTTAAAACCTGATAACCTTTCACCTTATGCCTTTTACTCGCTTCACTATCATTTCTTGTTCACGTTGTATCCGATACTTAATCTTGTATCCGTCGCGGCAATTCATTTTACGGACGACACGCCGAACAAGGATAAGGTCGGTGATTGATAAGGAAAAAAGAAAAAATCTTATCGGGTTACGAGGTCATCGACAAACGATTTAATATATTCCTGTAGTCGAAAAATTTTTTTTTTCTTCATATAGACGAAAATTTTTATCCCGGCAGATCGATAGTTCTTATGTAAAATACAATGTTACTTTCGTGCGCGTGTGACGTCAAAATTCTGGAGCTTCGCCACGTATCGCGATTTATTCTTGCAGGTAAACTCGTCGGGTCGACGAGATCTCCGAGTAATTTTGGATTTAATTTTTTTCAAAAAAGAAAAACAGAATTTTTTTGAAGTGGTGGCGCGTTTACTTTGAAAATTGCAGTTTTTTCACACCTTTTCCCCCCTTCTCCTTCTCTTCCAGTGGTGTTAATTGACTCCTCACTGTTATCCGTTTTATTTTTAGAACAGACGACGCCCGCCGTCGAAGTTGAGCGTAAATCATGTTTTTCGGTGGGAAAACTGTCAGTTGGACTTTGCGTAAACTGAGATTTATGTGGACGAAGATTTTACGGGTGAAAAGGGGTTTTCAAAAATTGAACCAGTTAAATTATTAGCAGAGACGGACCCATTGACGGGCCTCCCGAGGGTCTTGCTTGGTGAGACTTCCTCGGTCGAATAATGGGGCCTTACTTCTGGGTATTGATATATTTCGACAAAAGGGTTCGGAATGGGATGAAGGGCTCCCCCCTCCCCCACTCACCCACCCCTGAAATACCTCGTGACAATACGTAGGAATATCTGGAGCACAGTGCCGAGGACCATTGAGGTTCATCATTCTGAAGAGGAAGGGCCCCCACGGATACCTGTGTGGCCGAGAAACCCTTTTTGGGAAAGGGATAGGGACACAGGGGATAGGGGGCCCATCCGATTATTGTTGAAGGATTTTCGGGATAAATTTATCGAAATTGAATCGACGCGTGGGAAGATGCTTTCCGAATTTACGAAATGCTCCTGCGAAGGGCAGCTGCAACCTCACCTTGGTCCCAGTATCAAAATATCGAAAATTCCGGCCCCCAGGGACCAATCCCATACATCGGACTTGTGTTATGATAAAATAACACTGTGGATCCTCACCCACCTTCTTCATCCCTTTACCTACGTCACGCAGGTATTTCTCTACCCTCATGTCAAGGGGGATGCCTGATTGGGTTGCGATCTTTGCCAGATTTCTTCCCCCTTTTCTTTTTTTTTTTATACGTTTTTCGGCTTCACCGATTTCCTTTTTTTTTCCTTCTTTTTTCATCAGAAAGAAGGAATCTGGAACGGGTTAACCTATTTTACGGTACAAAGATCTCACGATTTATCTACGCTTCCGGTTGTAGGACCCTTTTCTCTTTTTTCTTTTTTTTCTCTTTTTTTTGGAAAATAATCGAAATTCATCTTCCACAATTATATTGTCAAGGCTAATCAGGTATCACGTGATATTTTTTTATTTCGTAATTCGAAACTTTTTTTGGCGTTTTTATTTCTATAGGACAATCGAAGAATCCCTCGGAATGTTTTATTATGCGTGGATACGTGTGTGTGTGTGTGTGTGTGCATTCTTAGAGTTCTCACGCGTTCGTATATGCTCTTCGTGTTATCTCGTGCACTGGTTATCGTGATGTCCAGCGGAGGCGATTAGTAAAATCTGGACCGTTTGAAATTCCGTCGAATATTCATTGGGACTCATAAATTCCAAGAGAGCCGAACTACGGGAGACACTCGACGCTCGTCGCTGGGGAACAGTAAACCAATAATGTTATTTATGTCCCAAATGATTCGGCCCTTAGGGCTGATTTACGATCTGCCGATTTTTGGATTATTTACAAGGAAGCGCGCGGGGCCTGCACGGCCAAAATAAAACTGTTATTTATGTCTTGGCAATTTGTGACGCGTCTCGGAATGAGCTTCGCTTACTTTTTTTTTCACAAGTTCATAGAAAAATCTTGCGTCGGTTACTTCCCCCTCTCCCCTTATTCAACTTACAATCAGTTTACCAACCGTACGAAAAATTAATGACACCCCATAGACACGTGTCTTCCATTAATACAGAAACTACTTAAGTATCCGTGATATATTCCTGTTTCAATATTTGCACAAAAATTTTGCCACCCAGGTAGAAAATTTATTTTCTATTAAAACACCCGTGGATACGATTACCCTTTCAATTAGCACCTATCGTCCCCCGTGGTCAGGCACAACCGTATTCCAGTATCTCGCAAATAAATTGGCAAGAACCAAGAGCCATACCTGGGCACAGCAGAAACGGCGACCCTCGTGCGTCGCCGTTTAGCGGCAATTCTCTCGCGTGCTCCGCACATGGCCGAGTGCAAAGACCTCGGCCACAGGACGATGCACCAGCGGCCTTGTCCCGGCTTACAGCTATGTGCGAACTGCGCCAGCATAACGATATTCGCATGGCAAATTTCCTCCTTCCTTTACGGCGTTGGACATTTTTTTTTGCAAAAATCAATTTTTCTCGATACCAAAATTTATTTTCCACCCTTATCGCCGTAGACTTTGAAATTGCCGGAAATTTCTTAATTATCGAGGAACTTCCGTTTCGCAATGTCTCACGTTTATCGTTCATTGATTTTTCATTGCTTTCTGCCGCTTCGCGTCTTTCATCGGGGATCCTCGATGTGCGCTTCTTCAGAATGCAAGCTGCTTCGTAGACGCGTGTAGCCAGCGAGAGGGAGAGAGAGAGAGAGAGGGAGCGCATGCCGGTGGAAGGAGTATGAGAACGACAACTGGTAGGAGGAGGTGGCAGAGGAGGATGAGGCCATGGCAAAAGTGCAATGCACGAGCAAGGTTCAGTGTACACTCGACGCCTGATGCCACTGACCCATTAATACATATAAAGCGCGTAGCACACGTTGCGTTTGCATCGCATTCTATTATACACGTTACAATTTGAATTGCTAAATGCGCCAGTGTCACGTGCTTAATGGGCAACGACTGTAGGCCTCTGTTTGTCGGGACTTGAAATTTTTGTTTTCCACGGAAGTTGTCAATTGGCCATTTTTTTTATAACAATTTCTCAACGGGTCGCACAGAAATGGCCACGCTTCAGATTCACCGAAATATGGGAATTGGACAATTTTATCGACGCCTTTTCACGATAGGAGTATCAGGATCAGATAAGTCGCGCGATACGCGACGGAAGGATCGACCCGATTGCCCTTGGATGGAATCGACATTTTTATACAGCCCTGTTCCTTTATTCCCTGTGGAAGGAACCGGGGTTGAACAGTCGTAAGATCGCAATGTGGTCAGGTAACAGGCGATCGGGCAGGTGCTTGCAAGAAGTGTAACTTGGGCTGGGCAGAGAGTGGGGGTAGAAGGGATCGAAGGTACCGACGGTACTACGAAGTTGTTGGTAGCGAGAGAGAGAGAGAGAGAGAAAAGATAGGGAATTCTTATCTCTGGTTTTTGTTTTCCATTAAGGGCAAATACTATACTAAATAATTTCTCGTAAAAAATAAAAGTCACCGTAAAACGTCATTCGACATTGTTAAGACGCGACACTACTCTTCCTTTCCATGACAATTTATATGTGTATATTTATCACGAGCAAAAGGTGGTATACTTTCAGCGCAACGACCTTAAGCCGAGTGCGAGGACCTTACGCGACAATCGTCGTAATCTTTTTAAAGCCGTGCAGAAATCGAGCTCGCCCATTGCGTCACTTCCGTCGAATGGCTTAATAACGCGTCGCACGCAACGACTTCGGCAGTCGAGCTTTTCGGTCGCGGGACCGCCTTGTCGCCGATTAGAAATATCTAATGATCTTGGCGTAGCGCAACGCGTATATCAGATTGTAGCGAGGTCGCGTGACTGGACTTTGTTTAGGGCTCGAGGCGATCGACTTCGTATAATTTATTTAATCCCCTAGCCAAAGGTCAACGAACTTTTCGGATTACGATTAAACGCCGCGCATATCTTACCGCAACGTGCAATCTTTTAACCTTGAATTTTCACTCTTTCCCGCAGCAGATTCTGCTCGCGCAATTACACAGCTTCGCTGAAACTTTGAACCCGCTCGTTATGACCTTAACAGTGGGAAAGATTCGTATGGAGTGACGTCAGCTGGGACGGTGTTGAGAAATGTGAGGGCACGGGGCGGAAGGGGGTTGCGGGAGGTGGGTGGGATATGCGCACGTAGCCGAGTCCCTAACGAGCTACCACTACGATTGCTCCTCGCGACGGATTAATTAGATTAAATCTCAGGCACAAAGGGTGACTACCGACTTCCTGTTCTTCGTTCCTGTGAACAGACCTTTACCTGCGATACACGAATCGAAGCACGCGATCTTTCGTACCCGTGGTACGTACCATGGCATATCCAGCAGTGCTGTATGGTCTATCGATACCGTGTATCGATATATCGATAAGACGTGACGATAGGTGTTACGTCATGTAAATAAATTCCAGCAGCCCTCGAAAAATTCGATCGTTCGATTGTGTAACGCATATTTTTCGTGACGTATAACCCTGAGTCCGTAACGACATGTCAAAGTGAAATCGTCGGAAGGGGAGAAAATAAAAAAAAATATTCTTTTGCCATATCGTTATCAGTGCGTCATTGTACATGCCGAAATTTCCGAAATGTCTCTTCGCCGTCGCGTAACCGTGCACGGTAACGCAGCGACGTACCAGAATCCAGATTGGTTTCTTTGTCCAGGATTCTCTTGGTGTAATATTCGCGCGAGGGTGGCCGCGAGACAGGGCGGAAAGTCGAGCGCAGTTTCCAAGTGCTGCAAGGGTAGTTTAGTGGCGGTCGTCATGGCAACCCCGAGGAGTAAACGTGCAGTGCACCCTATTCCGGACCTTGAACGAGAAGCGAAGGGCAATCGTAAGGCGCGCTGGCCCTAGAAAGTTCCTTCGTATATTAAACTAACCCCTTGTACGAGGCGCAACCCGAAAGCATAATATATATTTTTTTTTCCGGGGTTTACCACCCTTACGGATATAACCGTCGATCGATAGCTGACTTGATCGAAATATGTATTCGCGGTAGGTCGGGGGTGGGGGGAGGTGTGCTGGTGGAACTTTCGGAAATTGAGACAATTTTTTATTTTTCGTAACGACGGTACGTCCAACCCCGCGATTGGCTGATAGGTCGATGCTCGACAATGTCATGGCTTCTCCGAATGTTGCACTTTATTGATTGCAACCGGGAAACCAGTGCTGCCATGGCTACCCGTAATACCATTCCCATTCCGGATGATGCTTTTTTTTATACGGGAGGGGTGGGAGAGGGGGTTTACGATGCATCCCTTGGCCGGCGCTGCTGCACCGGCGAAACAGCGGGGACCTTGATCCTGAACGATGGCGCGCTCCGCCATCTTGTACTTCTGTACTCCCCTTTTGATAACTGTCTCTCAGCTTTTTCATCCCCTACTGCCAGGACTCGTCTCTGCGCGGATTCACGTTTTCATCCCCCTCGTTGCTCTCGCTTGTGTCACTTTGATCGCCGTGATCTTTGACGTTGCGTTCGTCTGCGTCACCGTCGTCGGGAAGCTGTTTGACGCGCGTTTAGGATGATTCGTGTGGATTGTGAAATTTGGATTTAAGAAAATTTGGTTGGAAAAAAATTTTTGTAATACATTGCCACGAGGGATGTTTTTTTCGGTCACGGTTTTGTGTACGTTGCATATATTTTTTTGGAAAATTTGAAATTTTTCGCGAAAATATTTTGGCCTTGCCAGCGTGGAGATAGGAGATAAAGGGATCTCTGGAAGCGGCGGATGGGAAGGTACGAGGCCAAACAAAGGAGCAGATCGAATTAAGTAATCCTTTGTACCGAAACGTTGAACTGCCCGTGAATTGTTTCCGTGGGTCGAGGGTGGTTCAAATCCCGCGAGAGGGTTGCTTCTCGCCAGCGGGGAAATTATCGCGATGCGTGCCTAAGGGGTGTATTCGAAATGTTCGTTCTTTACGGAAGATGAGAATTTGAAATTTTAGGTATCTCATATATTTCAGAGTTATTTACGTATCGGCGTAGGGGATCGTGTCCGAGTGAGGTCAATGAGGAAATACCTGACTTTTGTATTATTACAATTAATCCTCGATATTTTTCTCTCGGTACAGTAAATTACAGATTACAGTTATTGACCTTTTGTGTCTGCCGACCCTATCGAGGAACAGGGGTCAATTTGAGTATTTCGATTGAGGCTTCGCGCTGCTCTTCCCCCCGTAAGGAACGAGAGAGGTAACGAGGAAAGAAAAAATAAAATCATGATACTAAACGGTATCCGCCGATAGGAGATAAGACTTTTTTTAAATAAAATTCGTCAAACCGAAAAGTAGAATGATTTCACTTTCAAAGCGATCTGTGCACAAACTTTTCGCGCGACGCCATTATTGACCCAGTAAGCAGGCACGACTAACGACGTCGAGGCTTTCGACAGGCGAAAAGATAACTCATTTAGAATGAGAGGATTTATTACGTAAAACGCATTGCTGCATCCAGTGAACGAAGGTAGTTCAAAAGTAATCACTGCATCGTATATCGACTACGCGAACGGCTGGTACCTGCTCGGTACAGCTGTTATCGCCACGTGGTGAATTTCGCGCAGGAACCGGAAGCGTGGTCGGGGGGGGGGGGGTGCCTGCCGAGCGAGGGGTGAGAATGGGGAGGTTGGTTGCGCGGGACAAGGTCGCCGTTGTCCTGGCAACCAGAGAAAACGGCACATGCTTCCTGACTGTCCTCCTACATACCGGAGGTGTACATGGGTAAGGATGTATACAAATGGCCCTGGACCCACGTAGGAGGCTGCCCTGAGATCATAGCTGGACATTAAATCTTCCCCCTAAGGTACTCACGGCGGTAACAAGTGACCAAGTAATTTCAGATCTATTTATCGAAGTCCCGTGTCGATGCTCGCGATCGTCTCTAAGCGCCCCCATTAAGGACCACGTGGAGACGTCCCTGAACCGCGCGAAAATCTGGTCGCGGGCGACACCGTTAAAATCAGTGGATTATCATGTCGGTTCGCTCCGTGCCGAATCCTCGTGGCCTCGATATATAGCTATCCCGGCAGCCCCGGAATCCTGCGAGCTCGGTGAAGGCTAAACGGGGTGAAGGTCTCGGAGCTGGGAAGCGAGAGGCGTGTGCGAGAGGGATGGAGCGAGGAAGTGAGAGAGAGAGAGAGATGGAGAGAGGCGATAGAGCCTACGAGGGAGTGAGAAGAGAGGAAGTGGGTTCAGTTAGGAGTCGTAGGATACCCTGGAAATAGATCCTAACCTTACCATCCCACTGCTCCGTCCTTTCACATCCAGAAAGACTTCCGGGTCTCGCACGCGCCTCGTGCGATCGCTTCGTTTCACGTGGGTCGTATCGAATGTGTTTTACACACGATATTTCACATTTTTATTTAACGCACTTTTCGAATGAGAAACATTTTTTTTTAATACCGATCAACTTTTTTTTACTATAGATCGATTCGATATACGACTGTCGTTTGGCTGTTCATAATTTACTATAGTCCGTGCTGTACCGGTGTCGTAAGGGTCGTGTCGGCAGCTCGTGCAGTATGTACAATGTACATTGTACATATATTGACGACAGCCAATCGCACGTGGTTCACCTCAGATTTAATTGTGGTTCCATCGTAATCGCGAAATTCATCGTTGGTCGATAGCTGCAGCGAGTATCCACGTCGACCTTGCTCCTTTTATTGCTCAGGCTCCTGCACAATAATAGTCATTCCTAGAAATAGATTACTCACGTGCATTCTCAAGCAGCGACGTCGCAGGTCGCGCTTCGGCTGCACATAATGCATGTGGCTCCTCGGGGTCCCGCGTTAAAATTACGATCACGTCCCTAACCTAGACTACGTATCGTCGCAGTGCGTTGCCCAAGGCTCAGGTTAGGTTCTCTCCCTCGCGGCGCCCGCATCGCGGCTCCTTGGCTCTCCTCTATCACGGGATACGATAACGTTACACGTTGCGTTGGTAGGGCGCATCTGTTTGTGAATGCAGTGCGTATAGAGGCGTATTTAGTTTTTAGGTATATGTGTGTGTGTGTGTGTTGCCTGCTCGCTCGGTAAAGTATGTACGTGTAAACGCACACGCGGTGGACGCCCGGTCACTGACCCCTGGCAACTATGGGAGAGAAGCGCCTCTTCAGCCGACGGCAGGGACGGCGAAATGGCGTCCTCTGGACCCCTGGGGTGAATTCCTCACAGTCCCTTGAGACGCTGACACGCGAAATTGTATATTGTACTGGGATCCTGTGCTCTGGTACCTTGTATGCTGGAGGAGTGGGGTACTCTTGCGTATTGAGTAAATGAAAAACAATTGTATGAATATTCTGACCTGTACGTAGCGAATTATTTTTTTTACTTCAGGCTTTTGTCGAGTTCTTTTTTTATACGTCTGCAATTACATGTACTTCATGAACGTGGGTTGAAAACTGGAATGTGTCATCGCGTAGGGACGGTTGTACTGTCATTGGAATTTTTCTTTGTGGTTTTTGTGGAAACATCGTTTCGTAATTCTTCGTTGTTATTATTATTTTTAATTCAAACGTATAAAGAACAATTTTTTGTGCGTAGCGTTCAGGGGTGTAAATTTTTTAATTTTGGTTACTCTTTTTTTTTTATAGTAAGTCAATGGGCTCTTGTAGTCGAAGATTATGCAACAATCTCAATAACAACTTGTACACTCAACTTCCGAGCACGTGGAACCTGTTGGATTGTTTATAAGTGACAACGACCGTGTCAGTTCGCAAGACTTCCGCTAGGTGTCTCAGGCTCCCGCAAAAGCTAACCCGAGCGCCAGCGCACTCTGCCGGCCGTCGCTGGTACTACGCTCGGCCGTATCCGCGCGCTTAACCAGTGTCTGACTCGTACTGCCACCTACTACTGCGTCGTTACAGAAGGCTGGCTTATCCGGTGCACGGAGTTACCTACTGTACTGGGTAGTGCAAGCTAGCGACACAGCCTTTAGCTTTTTCAAGTACAGTTTTGATATCGACATTAAACCATCGCCCGTACGAGGTTAATCAATAATTTAAGTTAAAATCGAACGTCACGACTTTTCGATCGATCAGTATCATCCTTTTGATATCGATTTGAGACGTGTCAGGTGGATAAGGAATTTCGAAAAAATTAAAAAATTTAATTCTTCTTTCCTTTTCTTACGTACCATTCAGCCGTTTACGTCCGTTCTGGATTTACCGCAAGTGGCAGGTTACGCGTCTCTTTATAGCCGTCTTATTGGATTACGTAACGTTCGTTGCCGGGAATCATACGGCAACGCGACACATCGTGTCACCGACGCATGGAACTATTAACTCGTAGCCAGTTTCGCTTTCTTTCCGTAATTCATACTTTCTTTTTTTCTTTATTCGCCATTTTGCAATCTCAGCTTCGCGAAAGCAATGAAAAGTCATTTCACACCGTATCAACGTTATCGCATCGCGAGTCAGGCTACTTTCGCGATGCGCGCCCGTATCGGCAGTCGCGAATCTAAATCTCAAGATCCCGATCGATCGATTCCCAATGCAAATTCATTATCGACAGAAGCAAAGAGAATTGACCTATCCACCGCTACAGGGTGTGCCTTTAATTCGTAGCTTTCGTTCGGACCGTTTCTCTGAATCTTTCATTGGATCCGTATAGCCCTGGTCTATTTTCGTTTCGCGGCCTCGACTAGCAGCCATAGACCGCCAGTGCCATGGAGTCTCGCGAAAGCATGTAAACCGATCTTTAGGTCTCGGACGTTCCTGCGACGCGTGTAAATTGTCCTTTAGGACTTCTGGACGCTCGTAAGTCGTGTGTAACGCGACGAATTATTCACACGTACACGTATGGTTTGCTTGGATCAGCTTAGAATTCGAATCCACCGAAGGTCCCAAGGATTTATTTATTTTCTTCAGTAGCTTCGCCATTGTGAACACCGCTTTATGGTGCGGTGTCCTGGATCGGTTTATTAATTTCTGCAATCTGTATAGGTATTACACACACACACATATAGGTATCTGCTAAGTGTATTACAGAGCATCGGGACGCCTGTGTGCGCGCGCAACTACACATACGTTTCCGTGTGCCTCGTAACGCACACACCGACCTACGAAAGGTTCAGTCACTCCGTAACCTCCTTTCAATCGAAACTATTACACACTAGCCAGTGACTCTCAAACCGCGATGCTTTTTACTTTCGTTAGTCGCGACGAGAGTGAAAGAATAAGACGCGCCCGTGGCGAAGCCACGCGTTAAGAGTAAGCAGCATCCCGAACGATCCTTCGCGTAGGGGCATCGTTTTCGGCGAATGCCGAACGAAATATCTCGTCCGGTGAAAACTGGTCGGATTTCGCTACGCGATATTCACTTTCTCCGCGAAATTTCTAAACTCCCGGCACGACTCGTCGGCCGAAGATACTTTCCCGTCTTTGTCGATCCTTCCGCAAAATCGCGGCAATCGAAGGTGACACAAACGACTGAGGACCATAGTTAATTCGGTTCTGGGATGGATCGTTTTTGGGAAATTTTTTATCGAACATTTTTTTTTCAATTCATCCCAATCACCGAACCCCCCTATCGCCGGGACGTCGACGACCCTGAAATCTGAGCAATCCACGAAATTGACAGCGAGCGAGACTCTGACGCCCACGATGCTCCTCGGATTGGGATGCTGGGCTGAGACGCTCATACGTCTCGCGTGCGGCATAAGGTCGAAGTTCGAGTTTCTCGAGTCGCTCGGCTTCTGGACACGTTTCTCGAAGGTTCGCCGCACCACCAGGAGTTAGTCGGTTGTTGTTGAGCAAGCGAGCAACCAGTCACCTCGATAGGGACTGTTGAACCCGGGAGAATCTAGGCCGTCGCACGGACACACGGACCCAGGCGCACAGCTTGTCGCTACGTTACGTATATATATATATATAGGAGGTGGTCTGGGAAACCACCTATGAGACTAAATATGTATATACGTAAAGGATGTACCCAGTCCTAGCGTGGGGGGGGGGGGGGGACACCGATGGGTGGATTCGCAAATCTCGATCGGTCTGCTTCTGGAATTTCGAGTGGCGACTTTATCGCTGTAATTTACTTCTACGATCGATGCGCACTGGGGTGTGTGTGTGGCTGGAATGACTTTTTTCCTTCGATTTCGGAAAATCGGCAGATCTCAGTGGAGATAAAGTGCAAAAGGGTATCGATGGAAAGATCCTCCTGAATCGTTGAAATCTGACGAAGCGAGAGACATCGTCCCGGTATTTCACTGGTCTATTTACGTCGACGGAAACTACGTCGTGGTCGCTTCTCCGCGAGTCGGCCTTAACGTTTGAGTCTCGATCGGTTCTAGGAGTAAGTGGGGAATCGCAACGTTCCTATCTTCTATCTCGCTTTTACTCGGGCTTGCCGGGCACTTTCTGTCTCTTTCGCTCTCTCACTTGATCTTTGGATTCTTAAAAATCGTAATGAGAATCACAGACACCCGTGCGGTAAGATCGTTAAGGAAAAATAAGTAAAAAAAAAGGTCATGCGAAACTGTGTAGGCAATTGTAAAAAAAATAGTCGCAGGGTGGGAAAAGGGTGCACGTGGACTGGGTAAGAAAATCTACGCCTACATCGATTCCTCTCCCGGGGGTTGAAGAGGCTGAGGCTCGACCCAAGGGTTGTTGGGCGAGGATGCTGGAGTAGTAGGGGGTGCACCGGGGGGAGGGGCAGGGTACCCCACGTTCAGGATGTCGGCCGGTGGAGGGTTTATGGCAGCAAGGGGTGACGTGGGGGGCGGGGGGGGGGAGGCTGTGGAGCGCGCGTTAGCCCGGACAACTCCTGACCCGGGTTCGTTGTCCTTTGTCGAGCGCGGAGTTGCGGACTCACCCTCCTTCGACGCCAATGTAAACCACTCCCTGCCCTACTCTCTTCCAGCCACTCGATCTATTTCGAGGGTTGTTTCCAGGATATACCTGGTGACGCAGAAACATCGCGACACGTCTCCGTACGATTTTTCATAGTTTTTTTTTTCTTTTCCCACTTCGCGCTTAGACGTTATTCCTATCACACAGAGGGGTTATTGGGTAATCGGGTTTACGGATCGTACGCCTACGTGCTGTGACGTAACGCGATGCGGAGGAACGAAAAGAAAAATAATAATTGGCATCCCGCAGATTAATGACTCATTTTTACGTATCTCGTTCGATCGTCAAAATTTTTTTTACTCCAGCCAGAATCTCCGTAGCCCATGGGTTTGTCTCAAAGAGAGCACACGCCGTTGATTCAGCTTGACGACGTGAAACTAGCGCCCGGAGACGTCTGGTCGTCGTTCTCGTAATTTACTTGGACACTTTCGGTCTCGAGCGCGAAAGACGCAACGATCATTGCCAATCGCCGCTTTGCGATTCGCTGACTCTCACCGGGTGTGTGTGTGTGTGAGAGAGAGAGAGAGAGAGAGACAGCCTCTTCTTCGCTTGCGTTTCGCCAGTCGCTAACCTAGGAGAGAGTACTTGCATACACTTGGACGCACATGTACACTGCGTGGAACTCGACTGGTACTTTCGTTTTCGTTTCTAGGCTTCCTATGCCGGCGATGACGTCCGGTGAAATGTTGTTTACGATGCGCGAAGTTACGCGGAGCACTTTTCGTTTTTATCGACGTCACATCCTGATTCACGTACGGCGCGATATGTTTTTTTTTTTGAGCCGCACACACTTTAGGGGCGATACGTATTATCTTTGAAAAAGAAAAAAATTTTCTTTCGTGTCCTCGGTAAATTAGTCTACTTTGCGGCAAGACTAATTGGTTCGTTTAAAAAAAAAATAAATTGTGACCTTTGCATGGTTATGGTAACAGATCAATTATAACGGTTAACCCCTTTTTTTTTCTCTTGATAAAAAGAGCACTGAATGGATGCCATTGACTAATGGCATTATGCCGGAGTTGCATAACGGAGTGCAGCTTTATCCTCGGTCCGGCGTTGATAAAACCGTGGGCCTCGGTTGTAAATGTATCCTTGGCTGTAAAACTGTTGAGGTCGACCTCGCGCGGATTCGTCACGCCGTTAAATAAAAATTTTCCGATCGATCGGCCGTTTCATTAGAAATTCAATATTTGCCTCGATATTCCATATCGAGGTTTTTTCTTTGACAGCTTCGCGATCGACGCCATGTTTGATCGGCGGGGGGGGTTCTCCTCCTCCCTCGGTCTTATCTGCACCAGGGTGCAGTTCACTGACACCGTAGATCCATGCTGTGTGCCGAGGTTGCGCAATCGTCGCGGTCCTAACGAGTCCATTGAAAAGCTTCATTTTCATGACGACGACGATCGGCACGACGCTCCGATAAGGAGAGGTGCTTTTAAACTCGGCACGTTATCTTCGACGGTAATTTCATGGCGCGTTCACTCTATCGCGCCGCTACGACCCGGCAGCGATCTTATCCACTTCGATCTGGTCTGCATTCGAATCGCAATGAATTTCGCAAGACACGCTCAAGACTGTCGTAACGCGTTCATTGACACTTTGCGCGTGAGAAATGGGAAAAAAAATTTTTGCATTGCCGTAGATGTTTTTTTTTGTTATTTTGATGTGGAAAACTATTTTTTTTGTTATCTTACATGTCACTGGGCGTTACTACGGTATTGGGATTTTGCGAAAATTATGCTGGACGTTCCAAGCTGGTTAAACAAAATTATTGTATCATTAAAATACTCATGCAGACGCCGTGCTAAGGCAAATGTAAATTCCGATTCGAAAGTTCCTGATTTCGTAAGGCGAACGGTCCGGGTTCGACGGCCCGCGAGCTGCGGCTCCCTATAGCGCCTGGTCTTTAGCGTCGCGGCGGTTTACCGCTCGTTCTCTCTTTCATAATGGATGATTAGTCGCCTTACGTATCTCGCTGTGTAAGTTTCATTACCCGCTCGAGGTACTGCGAGTTACGTCGAATGCACCTTAGAGGAAGGAAAGGGGTACATTTACGTTTCTTAGATGAGGCTGATTAAATGTATATGAGATTTGTAATAATATTAGTTTCGTAAGTGATTGATATTTACTAGCTGCACAGTGAAGACGCAGTGAAAATTTGCGAAAGAATTTTTGGTAAAAATTTGTCGCGTTTTGAATTTTGAAAATTTCAATGATTTTTGTTGTCGAAATCTTTTAATTTCGGAAATCTTTTTTCTTTTACTTTCAAACGAGTTCAATGACTGTTCGCGGGGATATCGTCATTCAACACGAGTTTGATAAACCAGTCATGGATTTCCAGGAAGACGTACGGGCACCAATGAAATTCTTGGTATTTCCAGAATCGGAGGCGGCGTCGCGACGCATCTCCGATAGTCGCAAGACGCACGATTCTTATCGCGATTCAACCCGATGTGGACGACGAGCCTGTATTCCCGTCGTAAGAATATATTTAGACCGAATTTCCCAGAGCTCGAGAATACCTTCCTTAGAGGCCGAGGCATCCGGTTCGAGATAACGGGTGTGATATTTTTTAAGGGAGAAATTCGAATACACAGTAAGGATTACCAACTGGCAACGTTGCGCAAGCCAGTATGCCGATCGTGAGATACCGAATACGCCTCGAATGCCCATAGAAAATCAGTACGTATCACGTGTTTCACGTTAAATAGATATATCCAGCATATACACGGAAAGCCTATTCGCTCGAACGAGCGTAAACTCATTTTTCCAGATTCGCCGTTACGCGCAGCGTATCCGCCATTTTTAATCGGTACGCCCCTGGTACCCCGGTACCCCATCCATTTCGAAGTCGATATTTCATTTAGGAGAAAGAGGTAAGTAAAAAATTTCCTCCGAATTCCCACGCTAGCCCGACGAAGGAACCGAAAATTTCGTACACCCGATATTAACAATTCGAAGCCAAGGGCCTCTGGTGAAATCTTTAAAGACTTCTCGGTGAATGTCCGATTTTCGTAACGATCGGAAGGCTACGCACTTCTTGCTTAGAATCGAGACGCGATCGCGTCACGGTAGCCAGTCTATTACTTTCTGAATTACACGCGCCCGTAGCTGCCGTAATGACAACCTCTGTGATATTATATGTACTCGGGCTCAAGCCGCATTCTCATATTAGCCAGCGAGCGATCGCCCGATAACATAATTGATACCTGCACTGTGGAATAATGCACGGGGGCGAATTCTCAAGCCAACAAAGGACTCCTTGTGCGCTCTCTCGTCTAGCTGTCTATCCGTAGTCGCTACGTGTGGATTGGTCTTTACGGGACGAGGTCGTACGGACACATTGCGCATTGTTTCTACTGATCGGATCAAATGACCCCTTCTGCATTTAGCTCGGAAGACACTTTTTATCATTCCGACGCCGCTTCTACTCCGAGTAACGATCTTTTTTTGGTACAGATCCTAGAACGATCTACGATCGAGATGTCGTATACAACAAGCGCCCTGTTGTACAGGACGAACAGGACTAGGGGGGTGGTGTACCCTCTGACATATATATTACCCACAATTTTCATCTCAGATACCATGGTCGCATCTTCCGCCTCTGTCACAGGACGCCTGGACCGGTCGATCCCTTCGCGATTACCTCCTTCCCTCAAAAATCGCCTGTCCAAGATAACGGTGCAATTACTTTTTCGATACTGTAATCGACGATAAAATAAATGTTTTTTCCCGTAACGTCAAGGTCGAGCGATTACACGTCGAAATTGAAAATGCTCCTTTATAAATCCTTTCGTCGAACTTTCACGTGACCAGGGTGAAGTAACGAAAAGGGGTTGAAAGTTGCACGACGATCCCTCTTTCCCCATCGGCGACGCATGCGCCCTCGATTCCGAAGGACGCAAGGCCGATGAACCTTCGAGGACAACGGGGTGGCTCGTTCTCTGCCTTTCCACTCTTTCCATTCCTTAAGCCGCGTTCACATAGATTTTTCTTATCGTCCCTTAACCAACTATATGTATATATATATTTCACTTCGACGCGGAATCCTTAATTTTTTACTGTCGTACAGATTCACCCCCCCCCCACCGCCGCCCCAATAAAATTGTCACCCAGCCCTTGCCTTCGTTCCCCGATATGGATCAGCAGGAATTTCGTCCTCGACGGTTCGTTGGCCCGGCCTTCGTATCTGGGCCACTCCTATCCACCTATCAGTCTCTTTATCATAATTCATGCCGGGGCGAGCCAGCCAGGCGCATTGTGAACGTTACGGGAGGGTATTGCGAGGCTGCCTACCGAAGGTGCAGTGCAATGCAGTTGCAGTGTGTACGATGCCGTACGTAAGAGCTGCATAATTTAGAATGAAAGTAAACTGCAGCCCGCGAACGCTGTCGTAACTGTATTTCCCCTTCTATCTCCGTAGTGTGCATGTGGCATGTATATCCATGTGCACATATAGGTCGTGCGGTAGGGGAGAGGAGGGGGGGACGGGCGGGCGGGGTGGTGGTGGCGGAGGGCCGAATGACGTAGCGAGAAGAATCTGGAGAAAACGTGTATCTACTCTCGATTCTTCGTATCCGTGGAAACAACGAGTGCCGATCGTTCCATAGAAACGAGACCCGCGACAGATAGGGAGCTCGGTTAATTTTTTGAAAAAAAAAAAAATTTCCAAATTTTTCCTCGAACGCCATCGTCCGACTCGCGCTCGGTGCAACGTACCGATACGCGATAGAGGATGCACAAGGAAAATCCTGCATTCTCCTTCTCCAACGAACGAGAAAGCACGATGCACTCCGATGCACAGGTTGACTTAACTCCAGCGAGTGACTGAGTGGCGAATGACGTCAGAGCTTGCTGTTGCAGCGCCCTAGATCGGGGGAGGTCACCGTGTGCCAGGCCGACGGCCTGCCGAGGTCAGATCCTCGGACTCCGGAGGAGCTGTCGGTGCTTTTCGTCGTTCTCTCCCGTTTCCAGACTTTACTACGGGGGCACGCGCGTGCGATTCACGCGCGCAACTATGGTCGTTACGTTGGAATTTCAGATTGATAAATCGCCGAAACACGGAATCGCGGAATTTCATTTTCACCGAGGGAACGCCGAAGCGCACTCTGGGCAATATTAATTATTACCACGGTTGCGACCTTCTCGTTTATTTTCTGATCTCGCCTGCCAGCGTGCGTTTCTGTATTAATGAACTCGAGGATGGGAAGAGACAAGACAGGCGCGAAAGGCCTTGCCGAAGCTTTCTGGTGGACCGGAGGGACGCGCTTGCCAACGTCAAAAATAGACGATTCCCTAGGCAATTCCTGGTGAAAAAATCTTCCCGAGGGACACCGTGAGACTTTGGACGCCACATCGACGTCACGGTCCTAGATGCATCCTTGTCCTTTTGTCTGGCATCCTCGAGGACTCTTCCTATTGGCTCGATCGTTACTGTTGTTGCTCATGGAAAATTTATGGACGATGTATGAAAGAAACGGTACAAATTGTTGCACTACGAAATGTCGTTGCATTTGAGATGCATCGAAGTGCATCCTCGGTCCGTTGCATTTTCTCCAACGAATATCTTTTCACGCCCTTATAAAAATATGCAGGGCACATCGGCCGGGATCACCCGGGAATTGCTACTGATACGTCACTGGAGCAACATCCTGCCGTGAACCCACTCGATTCACCATGGAATTGCATACACGAGTCCGACGTAGCTGCATCGATGCACTGGATGCACGTACGGCGCATACTTGTGAGGTTGTCACGTGTTTGCACATGCCAGTACGTCTTGTGACAGCGACAGGGTGTCCGCGAAGTACAGTCGTAATATTTATATCATCGTCGGAGGCACCGCGTGACGCTGAGTCGCGGCGATTAGCGATTCGTGACGTCACTTGAGAGAAACATCGTAACCGCCACGCTATTATAATTACTCGCGTGTCCACCCTGTATAATTTTATTTGGTAAATAATATTTTTTTTCTCGCTGGTATTTCAGTGCCAAATTGTTTTTTGCGAGCGAATAAAAAAAAAACCGGGACAAACATTGTGCAGCGATTCTGGGCACTCTTTCGTAATACTTGGGACACTCTGTAGACACGCGAAGCCGTAACGTTCACCGGGCGCTTCAAGGTCTCCGCATGAGCGTGTTATGCGCGTCGATCGACGCTTCGATTAATATCAAACGAGTCCAAGAAGGAACGTCGACGTATACAGGGTGACTCAAAAGTATCGGTGAAGTCATCTGGAGGAAAAAGTAGTCACGCGAATAAACGTGCACCCGTGACGCTGTGCAATTCACGTTCGCCTATACGGTCGACGGTCGTCAATGGGGGATCCTACGCAGAATCCGAGGACAGGGACCAAATTAATCAGCGCCAATGACGGTTCGGTAAACCTCGATTAGGGCGAAAGGATCACGTGACAAAAATCGATCTCACCGGAGAAAGCGAGGACACGGGATCGATACTGAAATTACGTTATCCAGGATACTCGACTCCTACCTGTGCAGTCCCTGGCGGCACAATGGAATTCTCATGTAAGATACTTAATTAAAAAAAAAAAAAAAAAAATTGTCAGTAAATTCGATAACAATCGCTGCCTAGGATCGTTTCACTCTAATGCAACTCGCGGTGCGATGCAATTGCCTGCTGCACCTGCAAGTCTCTTTTATCCGCTTGCACTATATATTGACGATATACAACAGCCTCTTTTAAGATCGATCACGATCGACTCTTAATGCTCATTGTCCCCATGCATCACGATCTCGATCGTTTTATCGATATCCCACTCGTGGATCCCTACAGGGAATTGATCTAGATTAATCCTCCTCCGCCGTTATGCTACCGACTCTCCTGCGTAAATGCGACGGTTTACCCGTATCACAGGCCTGGACCGAATCGGCGTTCCGTAAGCTATTAAAAAATGTCATATCTTTGTCATTACGTAATCGCAATCTGTGAAACTTCGCGGGTATCGGGCGGGAAATTCAAACGACCGCTACGAGCGATCTGCATGTGGTGAGAAAATTTTGAGATTTTTTTTTTCCGGTACAAGATAAATGATAAATAACGTAAATCTTATGCTGAAGGGATTACGTAAATCTACGGTACCAATTGTCAGATGTCATTCCTCCCTCGATCTCGCCTTAAGCTAATTAAGATCAAGCGGATAATTCACGATCATTCATAGATCCGAACTCACCGTGCCTATTGTATATGGACAGTGTCCATTGGACACGTTCGGTATTGACTGAGAAAAAAAAAGATCGCTGCTCGCGTGACAAAAGGCTGTGCTACGAGACTTGCGACATATCACAATGCTCCATTAGGAATTCTTAGAGAGAGAAAGAGAGAGAACAAAGGCACCCGCTTTTGCTTTACGTTCAATTCGAGCAAGTGACTCCTTGTACGTGTACCGGACAATTCGCGTTTCGAAATCGTCAGAGCCAACGTAAACCCACGGTACACCCGTCGTATTGTAATTTGTAAAATTCAATCCGAGAGTTACCTCGAAGGTACCTTAAGGTGCACGGTCTCGTTACCAGCCATTACGAAGTGTAGGCCGTGTTATGCTGTACGCGGTATGTATAAGTATACGGTACCGTAATATCGCATATACTTGCAATTCATAGAATTTTTTAAAACTACGCGTCACGTCGGATAACAATAATTTCTTTCAATTAACAAATAACGATCTACCGCCACTTCCTCTTTTCAAATATCACCTGTTCATGTTAAGTTAACGATACACGACCGACTTATATTTACCGGATCATCATAGCGTTACCCGTGGTCCGGGATGCGTTTCTTGCGGTGATGCCAAACGTTATGCAATGACGAGTCGTGCCTCGGTCGGCCGTCTATTTGCAGTCCGGCATCCGTGGTGTTTCGCTCGGAGATTTTTCACCTCCCGATTAATCGGTCAGAGCACTTGGCCCGTGTCACCTCAGATTTCGCGTCGCTTCGACTTTGTTTCGATTAACGTAGAAAAACAGTTATACGATCTATTTGAATCGTCTATGACGTAAACCGAAGCTACGTGGTGGCCAAGATGGTTTTACGTATGCATTGGATTGAGAGAGAGAGTGGCGCCAAGTAGCGGAACCTTTTCGAAGTAACTGTATCGTTATTCAAGATAGCGCCGATGCATCTTGATGCAGGTCAGCATCTTTCCCGGTGTACTCCCACTTGGATCATGACTTCCGGTAGCGTCCGACAATCTCATCTGGTTTATATGCTGGGAATCCAAACTACGTTGTTCCGCTATGGTACTGTCGGAGCATGTACGATTTAGTTTTATGTATCTTTAAATGGAAACAGCCCTGAGGAAAATACCTCTGTACCTTCAGCTGGGACGCATCGAAGTCTAAACTCGGTCGAGCGTTGGTTGTGTCAAGGTTAGGCTTGCTTAATACGTGCGAAAAAGAGTGTCGTCTCTGTAGGTCCTTTGTTGGGTCGCGTAAGCTATGCTGTTTGGTTACAATGAAGATACGGTTTGAGGTAACGCGAGAGGGAGAGAGAGGGAGGGAGGAAGAGAGAGAGGGAGAGTGTCTCTTGAACGATACATCAAGCGTCGTAGCTTATTCAGGTGTGTATTTGTATGGATGGTGGTAAAATTTTTTTTTCCTTTCACCGATTCAAGGGTAATATTTTAAGATTGATAATTTCGTACGAGGGACTTGTTTACGCTCTTTTATGACGAACCCGTCACTTATGCGGTTCTCCACAACGGACGACTGTCCCAGTCAGCGTCCATTAACCTGCGCGTGTCGAGGACAAACCGTGTGGCGCGTACGCATCTCTTGACTTCGTGGAACTCGGTGGAATCGGGTCCCCGAAAAAAAAAAAAAAAATTTCCAAAGTTCCGTATCATTTTGGAATTTTTCTCTAGTTTATTTTTGGATAACTGTCCGCGATAACGCGAGGCCTCGGGGAAGCTTTGCTTGTGCGTGCGGCATAAGGTTCGGGAACGCTTCGACGCGGTAATTTCGAAATGACGGAAATTTTTGTTATTGGTGTGGATGGTAGTCAGGGGGTTGAGAATTTATAAATTTTTTTAGCTTTTTTTTTTGTTTTTCGCTACACTGATAAAGGGAACGATAACAAAGGCGACAATCGACTAGAAAGTTTCCTCGGGTTGGCCTGCTGCGACCCGATTATCGCAGAACGGCCATCATCGGGTGAGCCTACTCCCACCCTAGGTTCGGGGTCGTGAACTCAAATCAGGTCTGTTAGAATTTTAAATCGTATGGCTTTCACTGGACATTAGCACTTCCTTAATTTGCAATTTTGCCAAACGCAGTTTGCGCGCTATAGACTTTTTCGGACGGTTTTCGCAATCCGACACGGAGATATGGCATTGTTATTATATTTATAAGCTTTTGTTATTATTTTTTTTATCATTGCTCTTACGCGAGACGTCACCTTTTTTTCTGCGAATTTTTGCACGACTCGTCGGACAGCACATTCACGATCGTTACGAGTGATAATCCAATTGCGCAATCGAGCCCCATTTTTTTTTCTGGGTTCGACGAGAGACTGATTACACGTTCTTTAAAATATTTTTGTCTTCGACTTTTCCTGCACGAAAGGACACTCGTTGCGCTCGCTGCATACGTGGAGCAAGGAAATCTGAAAAGGAGTAAAAAGACAAATTATAAATACGTGATCCAAACAATGTATAACATTGTCAAATCCGATAAAGGATCATTAGGTCGCGAATACGCGAGTGTGACTAATTTTTTTTTTTTTTCTTTTTAAATAAAACTTGAACACGTCCTTCCACAGCGGACACAAAATTCTCGGACAAGAAATCGAACTGCGCCGAAAATGAACAAATTGGGCAGCGCCGACTTGTTCCCGCAATCAATTTCTCCGCATTGTCCTCTAAAATCCCCCGAGCCGAAAGGGTTAACGAGAGAGTATCGCGTGGCAGGACGCACGTCCGCTGTTTCTATTAGCGCGCAAATTTGCGATTGCGTCGTTTTGTTTACGAGGACTGAAATTGCAGCACGGTCCCAATACGAGACTGACGTAGCATTTCTTACGCGTCGCATGAAAACAAATCCTTAGGAATATCGACGACGTCGCGAAATCGAATCGTTGTAAACATAAGCAAAGTGACGTTTTTATGGCCGAGCCCTGAGTGACGTCAGACTAAAAAGTACTCACCTGTCGTAGTTTTTCGCGACTACTCGTCAAATTCAATGGTCTGTTTCTCGGTCGCAAAAAAAAGGCTTTCTATGCGGAATCGTAGAGTTTCCCGAACGCAGTGAAAGTAAATGACGTAATTCGCGTGAGGGTCGTGCGGAATATTTGCGAATTCGAAAAATACTCTTTTTTTTCTCATTTGTTCGCGATACTTTTTTTGGTCGCTATCTTTCCAATTAACTTTTAATCGCGCGATCGCGAGATTCGGGCGAAGATTCAAAATTGAGTTCGCTCGACTGTGCTCATCCATCTTCCATTTAATTACTTGGTCGATATCTAGTGCAAAATCTGGGTAAGTAGGTCCTGCTCCTCTTTCGGTGTTGGGTATAGTAGGTTACCTAGGTAGGTTGACTGGAACGGTCAGGTCGGGAAAGTCTATAGTCGAGAACCGAGATCCGAACACGGAAATGAGGTGAACTCCTCCGTATGATGTTTCTTGGATGATAAGCGACGATGCGAACGCGCCTTTATCGCTAAGTCGGATTAAAATTTTCATAACTTACGTGAAAACCCGTCAATTTTTATATCACGTTTCTTACGCAGCCAAGTATCCATTGTACGTTTTGGTATTAAAAAAAATTTGTTTTCTTCCAACCATAAAAAAATTCCTTAAGGCGAATTTCCAACACTCACCGAATAACTCGACCAGCCTCACGTCACTCAAGCTACCCGAGCGAATCCACAATCCTCGATCATACAGGGTTGCTGCTGCTGACCGGAGCGCATTCCGTTTCGACCTCTTGAGCAACACCAGTGCAGCCGTTCGCCGCAACCAATGTCTTAAGGCGAACGCGCAGTGCGCGATTTTCGAAACGTCGCTGGTCTCAGGATTGTTTTGTCGGTAATATTTTTTTAAAATAATTTATTCACATACCGCGACGTGTTATGTGCTTTGCTGTGACTCGAATGATTTTAACAATTTTACTTTGAAAACACACCTAAAGGTATCAAGCGTGATACTTGTCGCTACGGTCATTGCACCTTGTGAATTCGCCAATAGGTATACCATGGCGTCACTTAAAAATCATAAATCATTTTACATAATCCCACGATGTACTGTACCCCCCCCCCCCCCACTGTCTCTGCATCACAGTGTAAGTGCTCCCTAAAGATTTCGCCATAGGAATTGCAAAATCCAGAAGTCCAGAAAAGTCACGCGGCGCTACTGTCGCCCCGTTGGAAACGTGTAGTTACCAAATACGTATACCTATATACATTTGTTGTATTTATCCTTCTAGCACCGGCGACTGGTAAAATGCATAAATCCAGACGGCGGGAAATTGATTGAGAAAAATTCTTCCTCGGATCTAGGCCAAAAGTGCGAGAACACAAATGACGTTTCCATATTAAATCAATACTCGCTTCGAGATAACACCTACAGCATTAATGTTACATCCGTACAGCTTGACTGTCGACATACTCGGTGGCAAGTATATCGCGCAGATATATATAATTCAGCGTCTGAATTCTCAGGTGAGAAATTGGCGGTGCCGACGAGGGAAAAAAATGTTCTCAAGATCTAATAAGATTGCACGCGTCAAAGTCCGGTCTGTCTGGTTTTTGATAATTCCCAAGGCACGCGTGCACACGGCCTACACACTGCAGCAGCTCTTTATTGCATTCCGATACTTCTGATACCAGTCCCACTCCTATTTTGAGACAATGCTTTTCAATCCGATATACATATGTATATGTATATATGTATTCCCATGTTAGAAACGAATCATAACGTCGCGCATTTCGCGTGGGATTTTCTCTTTCCGCGTTGCAACAGTCAGTCAACGTCCTATAGATAACGAACGGTCTTTGGAATTTTTCAGTAGCAGGAAGTCTGGATCGCGCAATTCCAAAGCAATTCTCTTGCAACTGCTACGGCATCGTCCAGAGCCGTAGCTGATATCGCGTGAGAATGCGTAACGCGTTACCAGCAAAAAGGAATATGGGTGACCGCTATAAAAAAAAAAATATTATTGCATTTCCCAATCTACTCGAAACGTATAAATTGTTATCGGGATATTCATTTTTGTTGACTTATAAATATTGCGCAACGCTCGGTAAGACCCACACACAGATAAAACCGGTGAGCCAAGTCGTACGGCGTATATGCCTATTTACAGGCATGTTAATTCTACGACAGATAAATATCGTTAGAACGGAGGCGGACGGGATTTTGAAAATTAGCGACGTATCGTTGTTGTCTTGTGTCAGGATGAAAAGTGAGATCGAGTCGCGTGAAAACGTGCGGAGTCGACCTCGTCGGCTTCGGTACTTGGAACACGTACGTACGCAGCCTAGTAACACACATATGGACTCGGCTGTAGGTTTTGCAAGCGAAATTTGCCCGCGATTCCAGCTTGTCTCGGCGATTACCTCAGACGCGAAGCTGTCCGGGACGTAAACAAAAGATTCGTGTTGAAAATCGAAGGAAGCGACGCGGACGGGTCCCGATTGTCCGATTAAATTGGAGCAACTTCAAAACAATTCCCGTGACGCTGCCGATTCGCGATTCCCGATTAATTGTCGATCGCTAAGGGTTGACCTTAAGCTAGATCGGTTGCGAGTGCGTTATTATTTACGAGCTTACGCGTACAACGGTCGGGAGGAGGATTAGGTCCCTCGCGTCAAAAAGTCCCAAAGACCGTGAAGCCTGATACACACGTGCCAAGTGCCGTATATCGATGGCAGAAAATATTTTATGGAAATTTTGAGAAAATTTTTTTCTCAAAATTTTACACTCTTATCGTAATTTTTTCTTTGAACCTATAACGGGTGCTCCAAAGACGCTCGGTGACTCTCGCTGTCTTCGTGCAAACATAAGGAAGAACCAGTTTCCATCGACTCGTCCCTGAACCGGAAAGGAGGAACGGCGATGGTTGTTGAAATATTTGAAAAGTCAATTTTACGGATACAACCGGCGCGTCCCAACCGAAAGATAACTCGGGCTCGTCCGAGTGTCAGACCGAAACGAAGCGAAAAGACTCAGCATCGAATTGGATAGGTCGGGGTTCGTAGTAAAAGGGCCTTTAACGGCGCGTAGCGGGAGCCCGATAGGAGGGTATCTGCCGGATGAGTCGCTCACCTGTAACTCTTACGTTAGAGACCGGGTATTCGTAGTATGCTTTGGAGACGTGACTCTCTCGGGTAAACGGCTTTCACTCTCGAGTGTTAGTGAGTCAGTAGTATCATATGGGAACGTACTGCGATATGACCGTGCAGTGCCGTCTTAAGAGGGAAAAAAAAGATACACGTGGAATCGATGGAAAGAAAAATATGTCGAATAACAAAAATGGGATCGATCGACGAAAATAATTCCACGATGAATTGTAACAGAATTTTACACAGCATACGCGCTCGGTCCATGCTCGAAGATCTATATAGGAGCCAGTGCGTAATCCACAGTCGGGAATCCTTGATCCTAATGACGGGTCAAGCGTGCCAATTGGCCGTAGGAGAGCCAGCAGGCTTCGCAGCCTGTCGCAAATATTATGATCAACGTTCGATCCCCGACCTAGCTACCTAGCATAGCGATGCTTCTTGTTAACGGTAGTTTATGTTCGTTGAGTGAAAAAAAAATTTTTTTTTGATTTACGAATTGTTCATTTTTTATTTTCGATTGGGTTCGATCTAGGGACTTCCTTGATTGACAGCCTTGTCGGGGTTTGCTTGCTCGCTGTATACCTATATACATTGTCAACCAGAGAACGGAATGGAACGGAATGGAACGGGGCGATCATGGATCGTGATACGTTCTTTACGCGGCGCGATAGTCGGACGCGCAAGCGCGCGACTCGCGATATGCCGCGCGAGCGGCAAACTCACTTGAGTACCGCACTGCACGTCATACACAACCACCAACGCTCTCTTTCGCTAGTTGGCGAGGCCACGCGGTCGCTGAACACTGTTAAAACGACACTCTCGCCCTCGTAAACAAGAGAGGAGGACATTGGTTGCTCTTGTCTTATGGACAACGCGAATCGCCTGGAAGCCGTACGCTCGTTGTAATTTTCTTGGATCGACATAACAGTTTTTTGTTTGTTAATTTTGTCTTGATAAGGAAAAAAAAAAGGAAAAATACGGATTCGCGCTCGAGGATTTTTTTTTGGATACGGGGAGAGTTTTTTAAACGGAAAAATATCGAGGGACAGAGTGGCCGAAATCAAAGTGTAAATCACGGGTGCCAACCGTGTGACAGTGAGATCGTCAGGGTGGTATGCCGATTTACGGGCTAAAGCAGAGACGACGGTGCAGCACGTGAAGAAGCTGAGAAGGAAGGCGCACGGGGTGGACTGGTGTGTTAAGGAAAAATATTTTTGGGAAAAAGGGAAAACCGAGTTCGGCGTTAACGGGCCAACGTGATTCCCGGGAATGATAGACAGGAGGGTTGAGGATTGGTGTGTTCAAACAATGACGGTTCAGGAGTACAAGTCCCGCGGTGGCGCCGAGGAACAAAACGGCGACATACTGCCGGCGCCTCTGGAGAATCTTGAGAACGAGAAGGAATCCCAACAGCCATATAGAAACGGTCATCAGGACAGCGAGAATCTTCTCGGACGTGTGTTAGCCGGTAAGCAATATGATTTCATCAGTAAGCGATCCACATAAGTTTGTTCGTATTACGATGAACAAAAGTGGCCAAAGAGTCGAGAATTACATGCACAATCAATTCCACCGTGGAAGTACACGGACGGTCCGGACCTAGGATAGCCTCGTGTCAGTCGCCACGGCGCGTTGGCAAGTTTCACTTTCCAGCGGTAGAACGAGTGAGAGAGAGAGGGGAGGGGGTAGCAGTGCGTGCGGGAGCGAGAGAGACGGAGAATGTAGGTCGCGGGGCCACGCGCGAGGCTAGTTCGTTGCCCCTCGGCCTTCCACAGCGTTGGCGATTTTTTCTTCGGCGCCTTTTTGCTCGCGGCGGTCCTAGCCTAGATAGCCGTGCCGAGCCTCGCGACGGGCTCCGCGCTTAGAGCGAGCGGCCCAGTCCGATTGGTCGAGCCGCTCAAGGAAAGTAGGTCGGCGGGGCCTTGGCGTGAGGCTAGTTCGTTCACCCTGCCCGGCCTGTAACTGGGGCAAGATGAAATTAACCGAGGGCCTCCGCGCCAGAGCGGCTCAACTCCACGACGCGTAGCCAATCGGCGTCGGCTCGGTTCAACAAACTCGAACTGGGTTTCCCCCACCAGTCGCGCGAATAATCCCCACCCACGGCAAGCGTCGAAGGTCACCACCACTTATGCCATCATCAACATCGGAATGGCTCCCCTGCTCGACTTCTATCTATGTCGTAGCTTCTTCGTCGTACGTGCGTGAGGCACTCATTTGCGTGAGTGCGTAACTACGTCCACGTACTACCCCATAATCGGCGAACCTAATCGATGACTATCGCTCACCGTATACTTCTCTTCCCTGACTATTTATTTATCTTTTTGTACACCTCGTTTCTTCTCTCTCTCTCTCTCGACGTCTCTATGGTCTTTTGTCGTAACAGCGCCGACGTTCGCATGCACACGTTTGCACACTTCGCCGTACGAATGATCTAGTGAGGCCAGAGCCCGTTACGTAACGACGCTATACTGAATTACCCAGCCATGTCTCTCTACCTATCGTAGACACATACTCGCATGCTACCACGAGTCTCCTCTTTTCCACCGTTACTCACACGCGGCATCTAATACTTTTCTATGGAGAAAGTACATTAAGCCGCGCCACTGGACCGTGATCACTCTCGCCTGCTCGCTTATGATTCTCAGACTTGCTTTCTCCGTTAGCCGTTAGGACGGCCGAACGATGCACCGGTGCATCCGTGCACTGACCTGCCTCGACGCCTCGACGCCTCGAGTGTTTTTCTTGCCGATTTATTTTTCTCACCATTCACTCTATTTATATCCCCCCCTCTCTCTCTTTCTTTCTCTCTCTTTCTCTCTCTTGCGGAAGCAAGATTAAGCCTGACTCGTATTAGTGGAGTCACCTTTTTACTTCGTCGACTCGTTAAAGTCAGGGGACTCCTATAAACAAGCGTAACCCTTTTACTTTGATTTACAACCTGCAATCTCACGGTCGCATTCCAGTATAGCCAAAGGGTTGGTTTAAACCCTGTAGGGACGTTCCAAACGAATGTCCTTGGTCCTGCGTCCTGCCACTGGGTCTCCTCAAGATAATCACAGCATTACGTCATAAACTCCCAAACTCATAGTCAGTCAGGCAAAGCCAGTCAGGACTCCTAGAAGCCTATGTCGAAACCCTCGGGTATTTTCTAATTGCGTGGCGCTGACGCTGACGACTAGCTAACCTCAAAAGCCGAAGTGCGGGCAATGCCCTAGCCTCCTCCCGGTCCCCGATGACCTCGATTGAATTCCCCTACCGCATTTCGCGGAGCGTTGACTCGAGACTCGAGCTTCGTCCGAGCCAGCTATATCTATACATCGTGACGGCAGCCAGAGGTTGGTGGGACACCTCGCGCGAGGCTAGTCCGTCGACTCACCAATAGAGAGAGGCGGCTCGGGCTCGTTCTAGCCTCGCGCCGGTATTACGATAAGAGAATCTCCCTCTCTCCGTCTGTCCCAGCCCATTCGATTCGCACTCTTCTTCATCCGCTGTTCCTGCTTCTAGGTACCCCTACCCACCACCCCTCGTTCCTCCGATTTATTCTCCAAGGTGAATAACCTCGAACGGTGTCACGTAGCTTATCACGGCCCGCGGGGACGCTCTTATCGGGCACGCGTTCTTTTAAATTGTTAATTGCAAAAATGATGACAAACACGCATGCGCTGATAGCACCAGCGCGTGTGTCTTTCCGTTTAACGCGACCGGTCGAGCCTCGGGCCCCAAGGGCTTACGTAAGGCGTCTGCTCTGTTTACGCGATAGAGCAGAGTCACACTTGCGAATTATCGTATAAATAAAAACAAGACTCCCGTCTCCTCTGTTTCGTAATACGCAAAACGCGATTGTCTCTTTTTTCGTCTCACCTTCTTTCTCTTTTCTACCTCGGACCTACCTAGTCGATCTTATTTCCTTTCGTGGCGAATATTTTTTTTTTCCGCGTGCCTACTACAATACTCGAACGATCGGGCATACCGGTGTCTCGCACACCTGAGTCATGGTTCGCCGGGAAGAAAGTAAGAGTCGACTGGTAGGAGTCGAAGACGCTGAGGTGGTTTGTCCGGATGCCGATGAAAGGGAAAATACATTCTTGGCAGCAACGGGAAACTAGAATGATCTTGTACCTTTCGCCCGACTCATTTTCTCTTTCTTCTCTCTCTCTCCCTCTCGCGTTGTCGGCATCGCTCCCTCCTTCTTCCTTTTCTCTCGTTCTCCATACTCGGAACTGTCTCTTTCACTCTCGTTCGAACGTTCTCGTGCCAGGCTGTAGGAGACTCTGGTCGAGGGCAGAAAATTTATCGACGCCAATCTACCTTCGGATCGTTCGATAGATTTTTCACGCTGTTCGAATTAACGAAATTATTTTATTTATCAAGCCTTTCATTTTACCCTATAAAATGGAGCTTGATTTTTTTTTCAACTTACTGCTAACGCACCTAGCCATTGTCTCTGTACGAGGATTGATCAGGTTTCACGGATATTCAAACGAGCCTCCTTCGCACACTTGACTCTACACTCCAACCTACCCTCAGTCGTTGGGGGGTGGGAGTAGTTCGGAGCAACGACCTCTGACCCAGCAGGGTAGCCCAGTATTGCAAACCCCCTCCCGGAACGCTGCTAAGTATAGCATTTCTACCAACCTGTCGCCTCGTGCTCTAGATATTGTGTCTATAACGTCATCACCCCTCTACGGTATAACCTAAACCTTATACCTCGACGTAGACCCGACTCGACCTCTGTATTCTTGATAATTTCTTTCCTGAAGCTTTTATCGCATTTTATCCCAACTGGTCCTGAAGACCGGACAATCATTTGCCGTTGCTTCAAAATTAACACTGTTCTCGTAGATTTCGTACGTCGTTACTCGAGAATTAGGGAAGAATTTTTTTTTTCAAATTTTACGAAAGTTTATCTTAATTAGACGCTTTTAGAATTCCAGCGAGTCGCTGCGAATTAAAACATTGAAAATGCAGTTTAAGCAGGGGTTGATGTCCTCGATAACGTTGATTGTACCTGCTAGAGTGGGTGACTTTTCTATAGTGTGTGTGTGTATGTGTATATTGCGATTATAACAGCCCGCGAAAATAGCAGGACTCGCTCGGTACTGCCTGGGAGGAGACCTCGGCCCCCGACCCGCCGACCCACGGGGGTGGCGAGGTTGGCCTAGTTAGGGTGAGTGGGAACCCTCGGAGGTCAACGAACTCGTGACCTAAGCGCGCGCATACCTTCGTCATTCCCTCCCCCCTCCCTTCCCCCCATACTGCTTACAACCACCCTCGTAATATTTACCACCACCTTGGCAACGTTCAGCAGCGCTGATACACCTCGCGTTTAGCCTGGTTACTTGAGTCTTTTTTTTTTCGGGACCCGATTACACTGGGTTTTTTAAGGTTTTTTGGATTTTCAGATTATTCGAAATGGCATCTGAAAAATCTTTTAGAAATTTTTCGTCTCTCTTCGTATTATTGTTATTCGAGTTCTCGCCATCTTAGCCGTAGACCCGATACGCTAATACGGTGGAAACAGGGAATTTCAGTCTGATAAGAATTCGTTATCTGATTTCTCAAGTGTCAGTTTCCGTGATGAGATTTCTTTTATTTTTCTCTGTTCTTTTCCGATGACAGATGAGTGAATTTTATTTTGGAAATTTTTAAACCTACTGATTCTTTAATGGTTTACCCTTTTTTTTTTATTGGTCAATAAAGGCGGAAGGGTAATACGTTTTCTCGAGGAATGTTCTAGTGACTTTTCAGCCGACTTCACGTACCGGGGTAGGGGAGGGGGGTTAAAAAAGGGTTGTAAAAAAAGTTTAGAACGACGTGTATAAAAAAAAAAGAGTGAAACGTTTTACCGTTTTTTTTTCCTTCATTTACCGCGGACACTACGACCCCACGAATCCCTACGAGTTACTTTTCGAAAGGAGACGACTCAAATGTTTCCCTTTACTTCGGAACGCAGAATTTCGCTAAGGAAGGATAGAAATGAATATGCACGGCCGCCATAATCCCTTAAGCCTTTACGGCTTTACGATAGGGTTGAACTGCGGAGGTGCGTACTCGGGAAATGACTGGTGTAAAGAGTAAAAGAGGTAAAAAGAGTTGACTTTTAGTAAAGAAAAATTTTCTTTACCTGTTTTTTTTCTATTTCTTTTCTTCGTAAACCCTTCTTCCAAACTGCTAGGGTTAACTTTTCGACTTACCCTTTCTGTTTTATAAGGGTTTTACGCGCATGCTGAGAATTCTACGAGTTTTTCTAGTACAGTTAGGCACACCCAGTCTTCTCTGGTAGAACGAATAAAAACTGAGACTCAATTATCCCTTAAAAAAAAAAACCAACCCCCCCCCAAAAACAAACCTACCTAAAATACTTTACAGTACCATCCCCAATTTTGGATTTTCTTTTTTTACCGTTAATACCACAGTAAAAAGTCGTTTCGCCTGTTGTAACGACACGCATCCTCATAAATTCAAAAAATCCCTTTTTTTTCGATCGTTTGTGACAAATATTTTTTTTTAAATAAAAAAATCATCCCCCTCAAACTTTTACTTCTCTACGTCGACCCACACACCCATGCATGCTCTTCGTGCTAAATAATTTTTTTTATACTTCAAAAATTTTCTCAAAATCACTGTTATTCTCGCTTCGCACTGTTCGACGCCATAGCAGCAGTTTAGAAACTCGCCGGAAGCTTCAATTGTCCGTTCACCCCCCTGAGATCGTTCATATTAGCCAATAGCGAAACGAAAGCCAAGCCAGCGTCCCCACCGCAACTGCATTCAAGTCGCGCGAGGTCAACCCCTATCTGGGGCAACGAGCCGCCATTTTCAGATGCAAGGGTGTATAAAACGGGACCAGTCCGATATTCAAGAATCTAACTAATATATATGTATATCCACACACACACCTACTACTCTAGTTTAGAACTTCGCGTATCTCATGCCGGAAGTTATTCAGCCAGTCAGTCAAATTAATTGGGTCGTACATAGGCAGAACTGAATTCGCGTCTTCCAGTGGCAATGTACCTGCGAACACGGCAGCGACGTGCATCGTGTAAACGGGACCTGAGGCATAGCGGGAAAGTCGTCTGCGAAATTGAAGGACTTTCACCATCTGCACGGTGTATGTAGTTAATTTACTTTCTACGAGACTCGGAGCACCAGCCATTGTTTCTTTTTCATCTTCGCCTTTAAATTCACGACGTCCCGAAGTAAAGCCAACTGCAGTTCAGGTTTACAAAGCAAAGTAATTCCCTGTCGCTTTCCCAGCTGCTGATTACATGCGATAGGCAGAAAAAAATCAGTTTTCGTTATACCTTATCAAATGCAAAAGTACCTCGAACAATATACATTATCCTAATTCGATGTCGATGAACCGTCTGTGTCCGATTCCGGCTTCGAAGGTCGCGTGCGTCGATCCATAACGATCCGTCATTCACTTCGATTAGGAAACCGTCATTGCTATCTCTATGGTAGCTAATCTGTGTGTGTATATATATAGAGAGAGAGAGACTCATGTATCGGATTACGCGTATCCGCTTATTAGATGACAAAACACACTATTTCTACATGCGTGGCTACGTGCTTGGATAATTGCGCAAGAATGAGATTTATAAAAAAAAGATTTTGAAAAAAAATTTCAAATTCTCTGCGACGTCCTCGTAAGTTCATCCTTACGTACTTGGTTAACTATACCTATATACATGGATCCTCGACCAAGACTACGTCGTTTCATGTGAATTCGAGCAAGCACCTATACGGGATATGACGTAGGTGCTGAAATTGCATATCGACTGGATCCACCCTGTGTCATCATCATCCTCATCCTAATGGGGTTATTGCACCCCGTGTTTCATCCCTTCTTCGTCATCCCACTCCGGGAAGGGGGCGCCGGGGGGGCCACACGGTTGACGTCAATCCCACCCACTGTCACCCCTACCCGACTTCCGTCCCCTTCCTGCTCACCTGCCCTCCTTCTCTGAACTCAGGACTCCCAGGGCAATGATCTCGGCGACGACCTCTAACCCGGTCAACCCCGACACGATTCCGCCGAACCATTCGTGTTTACGATCCCCCAGGGGTGCCAGGATATTTCTACTATGGCACCCCTTTCGCATAGTACCCTGTAGTTTCGTGGGGGTGCACTCGATAGTGGGGTGTAATGATTTTTCAGAATTTACCTACGGCCCTGATCGACAGTCCGTTGATTATTTTACGAGCTCATAACTTTACCGTGTTCCGCGTACAGGGCCGTGTTCTATATGTGGATATATTTTTCTCGATCCTTTGCCCGAGCCGTGGTATCATTTTGCGCAGACCCCTCCTTATACTCACGAAAAAAAAAAACTAGGTACAAGCTAACGTGAACATTGAATAAATCAGCGAACCCCCAACGTCGTTACAATGAAATTTTTAACAACGTTTCCAGCGCCCCGGATGCACCAGTAGCAGTGCCGTGTAGAGATTTCGTAATATCGGCCAAGAAATCGCAGTCGCCTAAGTCCACCGCCTGGAAGTGCAGGCGGTAGTGCAATTCCATGGACTTTCACGAACTTTCTATGAACTCTCGCAGCAAACGCGTTGCGGATCGAGAAAGACATTCTTATATCCGATTTGTTTATTTTCGTTTAACGCACTCGTGACTTGCGTTTGACGTTACGATTCTTTTTTTTTTACCGTATCGCCACGTTGTTCGGGGACTGTCACGAGACGCCTCGGGCCTCTCGTAACCATGAAGTATTCCTCCCGGTCGGCTTTCACTTTTTAGAAGTCACCAATCGGGTCCGTCACTTCGATCGGTCGAGTCTGCCAAATTGCAACAGAGCACGTAACTTCCGCCAGCTGCGCGCGTCCCTCGTAGTGTCTTTGATCATTTTTGAAAAATCTTTTTTTTATTTCTCAAATTCTTCTACTCGCTCCCAACCCTTTTCGGAATTGGTTATGTTTCCCTTTTTGGTCCACAAATTTAATCTTTTTCGATCAGCCACATCTCATTCGCATCCTCTCGAACGAACCTGCGTATCGCGAGTACCCGCAGTCGGCGTTCGATATAGAATTGAAAGTAAAAGGATCTCGAGAGAACGTATCGCTTTTCCTATGTCGCAATTCAATCCTGATTTATCCTTATTACTACGAGCGCCGTTAGAATTGCACCGCTACGTAGGTAGTATATTCAACATTTTCATAACGACTGTACATGGACTCTCGTTGCCGTTGTTGGTAAGGTTGGTCAATTATTCGTAAATATATATATATATATATTATATGCATAGACGCTTTTGGAAATTGCGAACGGATTCCCTTATGTAAAGAACGTAAACTTATGTAAACACGCGGGTTGTTACTGGGTATGTGAAATCGTGACGAAATCCACTGTGCCCGTTCGTTCACCGCAATTTCACAAATGAATTTCAAATGCGCTTAAGAGCCCCGACGTCGCATGTTTGTTCGCGCGTGCGAAAAGTTATCGATGTTATTCGTTTATCTCGTAACGCAAGTGTCCAATTAAATTCCTGATAGCGCACAGTTGGCCTAGTGTCGAATCGCGTGCAAGGTCTTTGGGAACAAGGGGGGGGGGGGGGGGGGTATACTAAGACAATTTTTTACAAGAGGACAACAACAAGGCCCAAAACCTTCACCAATCACACAATTAATTTCCTAATCTGCCAAGGTCAACCGATGCATCGCCAAATGCATACCTTTGGTCCCATGCTGCGAATGCGGTTTTACAATCCCGAGTAAAAATTTAAATTTTGGTAACAGATCGTGACCAGGTCGCGTTTTGGAATTTTATCTCATCGTCTATCCGACGTTTCGTATACACAGGTATAAATTTTGGGACTGATCGATCACGGATGAAAGATTCAATTTTTCATTGGAACTGTATTGTAATGCGTGAACAATTAATCTGAGATCTGTGGAAAGTAATTTTTTTTAATGGGGTTTTAATAGACCTGTATATATATATGAAGTCTGGGATTAATCTCACTCGTCGTGGCATGAAATACATTTGCAAAACGAGATCTCGTATTAACCCATCTGAAAGATTTAAATTTTTATTCTCGGGATCCGAAAGGAGAACAGCTGGTCCCTGGGACTCGTGCATGCGAGATGATGCTGTGGGACTGGTGGGATTTCTTTAAAATTTTTACGAGTCTCTTGCGTCAGTAGCACTGTGAGAAAGAAAAGTTCATGAAATACATTGTTCTGGCTGTATTATTGGGTGGCTGTAAAAAAAATTATATAAAAAAAATTACATGTTAAATCTCTTAATCCCCCCCCCCCCCACCCCACCCACCTCCTCTCGTTCTATGTTATTTTGTATCGTTGATGCAATTAAAAATTGACGTGTTCAGGGTGAGCGTGACAAACAGAGCGTGTCACCCTGTACGATTCTATGGATAGTATACGGATGGTATATAGCGATACGAGGAATACAGGTGGTAGTGGTGGGTAGTGTACAGGTAGTGGTGGTGGTGGCGGTGTGTACGGGCCTTAAGGACCCATGAGCGTAGAGGGTACCGCAAATGCAATAATGGCCGGGATCTCGCGTGCCATTAGCCAGTGAAGAGAATAGAGGATCTCACGTGGTGCCGCGTATATCTATATATACTACGGGAGTAGGTATGAGTTGCGTCGAAGGCGCGCGCATGCGTCAGTAATCTCAAGGCCTCGAGTATTAGCTCTTTGAATTCGCTCTGTTGTCCCACTTTCCTTCGCTTTCGGTCAACGACCCGTTCCCGCCGTCGTCGACTTTGTCGTCATCGGCTTCTCCCTTTAGGTGAGTTTCCAAGAGACACACGTACACCAGCGATTTTACACTGGTGTGTGTGCGCATGCGCGGGCTCACGTCCTACGAGCGTCGAGATCGAAAGGCGCAACTTGTGTTTGCCTTGGGACACCGTTAAGCGGCGCCACTGTCCTTTCGCGTATTTTCGCGAGGGTCGGTACGACAGGGAATTCATATTTCGCGAGTCGGTATTCGCGAGTAATAAGCGCTCCGGGTCACAGGCTAGATCTGCCATGATACTTTCCGGATGGGACTTACTCGAGATACCGTTAAAGCCATTGGCGTGGTATCGATTTTATATTTTTGTAAAATAATTTATTTTAACTCTATCGCGACGTATTCACGAGTCTAACGAACCGATAGGGTCGTGTACAATGTTTAACCTCTTTTTTGTCTTTCTTGTTCTAAAGGTCAATCAACTTTCAATTTTTCTAACGCAATCAATTGTTTTTGTTACAGGTAAGTGTTTCGAGGACTTTGACACGCGGCTGTTGCGCTTTTCGACTTTGTGAGTTGAATTAATTATCCAGATATATGGCGATCGCCCGTGAGCTTTGTTTCGATGGGTTTGAATTTTTTTGGATTCTTTGACAAATTTGGGTACCAACGTTTCGTGCGTTTGATGTCGAGGAGAGTCTTTTGTGGTACTCGGTTCAAATATCTGCTCCGGGACACCGTCGGTAAGAAACTTCGTCAGGGTCATTCGATATCTTTAGGTTGTTTCGGGCATACAGGAAAGTGTCTGGTTCGACCTCGACGATCCAATAGAATTTGGGACAACGATTTCACGCGTAGCCCAGGTCTTACGATATTAGGAAACAATACAAATTTCTGGTACCGCAGTGACTTCTGGCTCGCGGACCTCAGTACAAGTGCACCTGCCGTACCGAGAGGTTAAAGTATTATTAAATTTCTTATCGCCGCACGTGACCTCGGTTTATTACGTGCCGCGGGAATCGTCCGGCGTCGTTTTAGGAGTCGAAATCGCGTGGGCGTCAACGCTTGCGCAAAGAGGACTCAGTCTCATCCCTCGGTCATTCATGGATCAACCCCCGCGAGTACGCGTTGTCCTCGCACAGGGCTCCTTCGGTATTTTGGATTCTTTTTTTATCGGGGAATCACGCTAAGAAATCGAAAATGAAGGAGTGCGATTTGGCTGGGCTCGTGAGGGCCGGTGACGTCATCGTCGAAGATCCCGTAGAGATTTGCGAGGTGACGATCGTGGTTGTGGACGCTGACAAAAGCCAGAAGGAAAGGGACTGCCAAACGAAAGGTTTGTCGGTGTTGATAAATAAGTTGAAATTTTTTAAAATAAATAGTACGGCACGTGGGTTACGAGTAATTTTCAAAAAATTCGTAAACACGTTTTGACGTAGAGAAACGGATAAACAATTTTTTAAGATGGTCGAACGACGCTCACACGATTATCCTAGCGTTGCTTCACTTACGAGACAACAAGATTGTTTACCGACGCATAGACTTACGTGACTCGTATTTTTCGACTTTATCTTAGATTCGTGTAGATGTTTTATCAATTATTTATTTCGTGACTTTGTGCCGTTCCGCTCTTTGTGTACGCATGTTCGAAACCGAACCCGGATGAGGTTGAAGCGCAGGCCAGGAAGTTCCGGATATTTCCGTGATCCGCCATATCCATATGTTCAATTCAGATTCCGACGTTCAATCGGTAGCAGCTGGTTTTATCTTGAGAGTCCGTGCCCTTTGACAATTTAACTCCGTCCACTCTGGTTGAATTTGTCGTTAAAGTGGTATTCGCTTGACCAGCGGTGACATACCTGCTCGTAGAATCGGTTTTGCGCATCACGGAAAAATTACGGCCTTTGGCGTCGACGGAAAAGTCACAGGACGCAGCGTGACGAAACGAACGGAGAAAGGAGAGCCTTTCGTGTCGGACTGGTAATTTACTAGTGTAGCGGTTTTCCGAGATCCTTAGGGCGTATTTACCCAACTAATGGCCCCGACGACCATAGAACGATGTTTTTTTCTCTTCCTTAGATCCTCGTCCTCTACTGTACCTGTTTAAGGATCGTTCCTACTCACCGTACTAGAATTCGTGTTAGACTCTTCCCGTCAGCAAACGGGTTAACCTCTATTGGCTCGCGATGCGTATAAGACCATCAGATTTCGTGGTAGGCCAGAGGGCATAACACCAGGGTTAGTTTTCGACAGGCAAACTCGCTTGGGCATCCCGGAAATCCTTCCAACCCCGTTCTATATTCCTACGGGAAGCTTTGACACTGAAAGTTATCGATTTCCTTGACGAGCTCACGTGCTCGCTGGCATTGACATTGCCCGCGAGCTCCCCCGGAAGAACGAAGCGTCCGTCGCGCCATCTAGCGTACGTAAACCCTCTCACCGTGGCGCGCTGGTTCACCGTTTCGCCGCGGGTCGGCGCTCGCTTACGTACCGCGATTTTCAAATCGTTGAACTCGTTTTTTACCGTTACGCGCGGAAAACGAGCCATTGTCTCCAGTTTACTGTATCGCCGTACACCTGTTGAATTTTATTAACTGCCGGGATACGCATTTTTAGGTTAACTTTTATTACGATCTACAACCGCGGTACACGTTTAATATTTTTTTTCTTTGTATCCGTTGCCATAGCGACGAAAGGCCCAGGAAATTTACAACCCAGCTTTTGCCCCGAACTATGCATTTAGACGATATTCCGAAACAATCCCGGAATAGGATTCTGGATGGTGTTCACCGTGGCGCAGTCGTCTATCGTAAGTTGTTTTTCAACTAGACGTGCCGATGGCCCACATTCGAAACTGTACGAAACGCGTTTCCCAATGACGCCCAGCCAGCCAACCGCGATACATTCGAGAGTTGCGTAATCAACCGCCTAGTAGACCGCCTGCCTCAGGTGGAATCGTCTTGAGCCTGTGAATTTATCAAAAATCTAGGAAAAATTTTCTCACAACGCCCCAGATAAATTCACGCGTCTTGAAATCCAGACCAGCAACGATAAAGCGCTCCACTTACTGTCCAATGACAATGCCAGGTATTCCGAGGCACATCTATATCTATACATTCCCCACGATCACGCTTACCCTCATTGTACCTACATTCGTACCAGTTAATTTCTACTTCAACCTCTACGGCCAGTAGCGTACCTAAGCCCACCGGCACCTGATCTCCAATGGTAAGCGCACACCTCTCACCATGTTCCCATAAAAATCGTTTAATAATGGATAATCCAACGCGCGGAACGTACACACGGGGCCCCGACACACGAATGCCCGTGTCTGTGGTGAGAGCGAATGTCGCAATAGCTCATAAAGGCTCAGGGCCACGAAGTTCGAACAGAGCGACGAGGTCTATGCCCGCTATTCGGGTCTGGCTAACCGCCTATGCTCTTCCAGTCGTAACAAAAGCCAAAATGGCCACCGATCGATAGACGCCGTCAACTCGCTATCAGTCAAACTCGACCCGTCCGAGAAATCCTCGATGATTCATTATCCGAATCCTCAACGGCGATACCAACCGTACGACTATAAATACCTTCTCGAGCGTAACTCGTAAAACTAGCCGCTCGATAATCGACCGCGTTTCTCGATACACGTTGAAAAAAAAAAAAAAAATTCCTGATATCTTCCGTTCGCCTCAGACGAGGTGAGAGTGCTTTCACCTTTCTCTTTGCTTCTTCTCCATAGTCCATTCCCACTCTTGACACGCGGTATAACCCCCCCCCCCACCCCTCCCCCTCTCCCTACTGTCTCTCACCCTTTCTCTCAACAACTCTCCACGACGGCTTTTACTCTCGATCGTGGCCGTCGGAGAAAGCAGCACTGACCCCGAGAGATACCCACGCGACCATTTCTTCTTATCTCTCGTATTTGAACGTCCCTTTATTTTTATGTTCACCGAACCATTCCCTTTTTTAATATGGATTTCCGTATCTCAATTTTTCTCGAACTTTGGTATGCTGGTAATTGGGACTGACTTTTAGGCCTCTTTTTTTTCTTCTATGCATCAGGGTAGTCCGGTACAAAAACCCGTGTTGGAATTTCGTAAGACTCAGCATCGCTGTTACGAAGCTCAACGTGTCCAAATGGCTGACGTTGAGCAACGAGCAAAACGGGGTTTGGCCGTCCTGAATATCGGCCGCTAACCCCGTACCTATCAAGGCCGACGTACTGGGGCTCTTACTTTCACGGATTTTTTTTTTTTATTAGATGGACCCCGTAACACTATCGAGCATTTCGTTAGGAGTCTTTCTGTGTTACGTGTCGGCTTATTATTTCTGTGTAACAACGCGTCAGTCGAAGTCCCACCAAACGCACAGAGCGTTATAGGCAGGAGCTGGGCAGGTATAGGTAATCAGACCGAGAGAGACAAATTGTTGAGTTTAGACTTTTTTTTATAATTATTACCCTGTCGATAAGAAAATGTTGGTGGTTACGAAATTTTTTTTTCTTCCGTCACGCAATCGAAAACTGACTGGCTCTGGCTTAATCGCCGTCGGACCTAACGTCATTATTTATGTTTGCCTCTGCGCGCTCAAATGAGCCAGCATCAAAAGCAACCAGTCCTTGGAAGCTGCGCGCACTCCTCGCCCACGATGAACGAAGACTCGATCGCGATCCGAGTCCTTCTCTTCTTAGGTCGGTAGAAGCTGGTAGACGCAACCAGGTCGTGCCTACGACCTGGTGGCCTTGCTTTCTGCGCTGGACCGAGACGCCTTGCGAAAGAGCCAAGATTATTTTCGAACGTTGCCGCCGGTGCCATTTTGCACAAGAGATTGCTAGATCGGCTGGCTGGCTCTATGAGGTACTTGGCCATTTTTTTTATTTTAAGGATTTTTTTCTTGAGACAGGGCGTGGGTATGCATACGTATATGTAGGGTAGAGGGTCATAGTCGAATTCGAGTCAAGATTTGAAAAGGTTGAACGTAACGTCATATCCGGAAAATTTGTTACGTTTTACCAGGAGTTTCAATTGGTCATAATTGTTAAGGTTCAGGGCTCGGAGCAACGAGTTCTCGTAATTTCGAGTGACAGGCCCTGATCCGTCTATGTGAAACGGTACTTGCGTAATATCCGAAGGCAACAGTGCGTCGGTCTTGTCCCTAATAAAAATTTCATTCGAGAACCCCGTGGTCATTGACCCCGACCCATTTCACGCATTCTCCTTCAATCCACTTCCTCCGTCCTTCCTTCTAGAACCTTCTTTCTTTATATATATTTTTTCTCTCTCTCGCGCATACCGTCCGAGACAGTTTGCGGAATTTCGTAACCCGTGACTCAAGTCAATCTAGTCTTTTATTCTAGCGGCTGCTCGCTGAGCTGGATGTTGGTACCCGTGATGATTCCATTGTTCTCCAGCTAATGACATTACGACACGTACTTGTGAAAGGAAGAAAAAAAGTAACTCGAAAAGCAAAACAGATTTCACGTTTCATAACACGGTTCAACAGTCTCATACTTGAGTCACATGTGAGTGTTTGAAAAATTTTTTCCAAAAATTTTTTTTCGTGAGTCCTAGAAAAACATTTTTTTTCCCCAAAATCTGACCCGAGTGGGAGTTATAGTTGCGCATAACGCTGTCGCGTACCTAGAGTTCACGGTTCGGCACATACGTGGCCTTCCACATATGCTAAGTACATTGACACGGAATATTCGCGGGTATAGCTACGAAGGGGAAGCCATAGGTCACTCACCGCTACCTACCCAGTTTAATACCTATAGCCTGGATACCTGTGAACGTACATATGTGTGTACCTGTATACACTCTGCTCCCATATGTGGCATAAGAGCCGCTCTCCTTCTCTACCTACCTCTTCTTCGCGATCATCGGTTTATCCTGGTGTTGTACGCCCTTACCTCCCCCCTCGCACCCCCTGGATTACCCCCTATCCGTGCGTTCATTGCGCCCGGGTATCATTACAGTTCGCTTCGTATCCCTCACGTGCTCTTCGAGAGTCCAAGGATCTTCGCATAACGGAATCGTGCTGGCGGCGGCTTGAGCTATGCGTGACACAGGATCCTTGGACTCCTGAGTCCCTGGTTGGCTGTCCTATCGCAGTCGCATTTACTCGATTATATACGATATTTTTCGGTCGGACTACACCGGAATGACGATCGAACTCTCGGCGAGTATAGATCATTTTTACGACGTACTTACCTGCTCGACGGACAAGGTCAATTTTTCTGGTAGATTTACGGGCAACGAACTTTATGGTTAGCAGCAAACATACATAGCTACCTGCATGCATAGTTATACATATGATAATGAGATAAGTAACACACAGGATAGTCCTTGAACGATGCATCGTCCAAACGATAATAATTGACTTTGTTTTCGAATGGATCACTCGGTCGGTTGATTGGTAAATTTACGTTCGCCTCGGGCAATGCGGGAATATTATTAGATGACGTAACGCACTGTCGACAGTAAACAGTAAGCACTTTCGGTTGCCGCTCTAAGCCCACGCGTCTCCGTCCTCTAACGTCTCTTGGTATCCTGATACCCGAGGCTCCTCCCACCGCCGCGCATAATCCTTTCTATTTATAAATCTCGGCGTTCGCACTAGATTCGTCGCTCGCATAAACACCCGGCTTGACGTTCGTCGATCTTTACTCCGCACCTGGGACACGATTGGATTTCAGGTGCTGCCGATCGTAGATAGGCTTCCCGTTGTCACGAGTCGAGTCCACGTGGGGAGGTATTCTTTTTGAGCGGACTGTATCGGCGCCCTATAATAAATTGGCAAAATTGGACTAAGCATCGGTTCCTTCACGTTAAATCAAAAATCGTCCTGTTGCGTGACGTAACAAATCCCAATCGGTATCTAACGTTTACTACCCCACGATTCGTCCTGTGCTACGGGCATAAACGGTCGCGCGGAACTTTCGCGGAGTCGAGTATGGGCCTTGGCATTTCGTCACTATCCAACCAGGTTGAATAACCGGCGTTACGTCACTGACTCACGTTTGCGGACAAGACAGAGAAGGAGAAACCGTAGAGTGGTGGGGGAAAAATTACTCGAACGTCAGTGGTGGTGGAGTACTTGTTGTTGTGGTGGTTCCGGAAGGTGAGGGGAAGTGTACTGTTGCTGCTGGGTAGGGAATTCAGCAGTAGGCAGAGAGGGTAAGAGGGGTCAAAGAGAGGGGGTAAACGACGGAGGTCGATCACCTACGTACGGGAGTCAGTGACACCTTCGTAAGACGAGGACATATTTTTTTTTTCTCCCACTTTTTCCTTCCTTTAAATTCGTCACTTCGATTCGGCAAATCTTGAGAACTCGGAGATGATGGATACCAAGAAACCGAATTTCCAGGTATCGCTGTTGCGATATATATATATATACACACATACGTATACATAGTATATGCGAGCTTACTGGCCGATCGTCTATGGGCTATTTTTCAATTCGCTCGCTTCCTGCATACCCACCATAGTACCTGACTGCTAACTCCGGTCCGCTTGTGTGTCTGGTACATCTTTGCCGGGGACCTTGGCCGGTTCCCTACTACTCTCAGAAGCGTAGTAGGTATAGTCGCGGTACACGAGCTATCGCGGACACAAAGGAGAACAGTCAAGGCCCTCGACCCAACTTGTAGAATGGCGCCGTCGTATATAGACTCTGCACGCACGCCGTGGACTTTATCTGTACGTTATGCCGAGCCACTGACCGAACAAGGCCAAACCACATCGCGAAAGATTAAAAATTGCTGAGACGCCATCGCGTTTCGTCTCTCGCGCGGACAGACGCGTCAAGGAGATGACGGATGAGAGGAAGATGGGTGGGAGGTGTATGGGGGAAGATTGAAAATTTGATAATTTTTTCTACACCCCCATACCAAAAATATTACTTATTAATGTTATTGGGTGTGGATCGATTGACTCGTGTTTTTTTTTTTCCTGACATTCGAAGCTTTGGTATTACCTAACAGCGTAGGTGTTGGGTATACTGTGTATACTCTGTGCTGTATATATATATAGAGACTGACAATGAATCCATAATGCATTGCGAAGGCATCGGCCCTCGAGAATGCGGGTCACGCGTTAGTGTACGAGTGTAGAAAAAAAAATAATACGGAACAAAAAAATTGTACGAGTGTAGGCGTCGCGACGTCGACCTTTCCCAGTCAATGATTCTACACGGTGATCTCGTTTGCGCAACTGGCCGTAATTAGCTCGTAGCTAATACGGACGCACGGGAGACCATGAGAAGACGGAAGAAGCGCCGGCAAATGCTTTGGAATTGGACGGGGGCCGTAACGAAGGTCTGTTTAGCGCGGATGGTCCTTCGATTTTGAAAAATTCAATTTTTACGTGTGTATATGTATATACGCACACAAGGCTGCTTTTTTGTATCTGAATATTTTGTCTTGTATGATATATGTAACTTATTGCTGTCCCATTAGGAAATCGTTACGTCAGCACTGTAGGTATACACCGATCTAGCCTATCCGACTGCGAACTCTAACGAAGAATTCGAGTCCGCGACTGGGCCGGGGTCTATGCTCCACTAACACAGTGCAATGTCGCGCTACGAAATACTTGTGGCTCCGCCTTTTGGTTCCATATCGACGGCTAGGAGTACGTTATTGAGTCACTGGCTGCTCCCACGGTACACTGACACACACTGGGTGGCTCCACGATTCAGAAGCCGAGAGTCATTGGAAAAGTTATGGGTCATGGAAATAGAATTCATTGAATTTTCCGTCCTAGGTCGTGCGCTACCTCGCTGCTGGTCTCTGTGTGGGTGGAAAAGAAAGATGGCCGCGGTTAAGATAAAGAGAAAAAGAGCACGTCGATCCTAAGCTGTGGGAACGCAGTAGCCTGCTTCTCGGGACGTTCTCTTATTCCACGGATCGTCGGACACAAGTTTCCCGTTCCTTCCGCATAGGTCACGATCTCGCGTAGCAGCTACGGGGAATCCTTCGTGCCGGAGCCACGCCTTTGATTTTCATTCTTTATTTCTTGCCGTCATCGACGTCTTGGTTACGTGTCCAGGAAGGATGTTCCGAGGACTGCGGATTTATGGGACGGTGTGTACATATAAGGTGTCGACTTTATCACCCAACCGTCCTATAAACACAATGTATAGGAGCTAGGACTGTTCTTATCCAAGAATCCGCTAACGGGCTGGGCCTTACTGATCTCTTTGAGAGAGGCGTTCAAGATCGGACGGACGTCGTCACAATGAAAACCGTTCAGTTCAAATTGACTTTCGACAGGTATATACGAATAGCTGGGATCAATAGCTCGATCGTGCACCGATTTGGGATACGGTGTCTGAATTTTATCTGCGTTTAAAAAATAAAGTGTGGTTCACCCTGTATGTTTATCGTGTCGTCTTTAAATCAATGTATTCATTGAGGTAAAGGGTGATACACATGCACGCGCACCGCCTCGTGACGAAGCGTTGGCGTAGTCGCTATTAGCATCGATAGCGAGGTTAAGAGTTCACTGAACTCTATGGACTGCGTGCAGGACACGAAGTCACAGCTATATGGCGACGGCCTGACTTACGGGGCACGTGTTTGACTCTGAATATCCGCAGCTATTTCGGCGCGGAATGTCCGCAGCTTCGCGAACGTTCAATCCCGCCGTCGATGTGCTGCGACGCCTCCGACCGGAGCCGGGAATCGGTTTGCCGCGACCGGCGAACCGGGAGCGCAGACTGGCCCGAGCTCTACGTGGCCTGGTGGCTCCTCGCGCCGCTGACCGAATAACCAAATTCGTCGTTCGCCTACTTTCCACGTTGCGCAATCTGTCCGCGTTTTATCGCATCGCGAGGGCAGCACCGTCGTCGGCTTTGGGAAAGTATTTTCCTCGATGCGCATTTCGTAACGCAATTAAACGCGGAGATAGGGCTTGTTACTTTCTCCGCGTCATTGTGTATTGTTCGCCACCACGTACACTCTCTTCTTTCACTTCGAACCGCTAGAGCGAGTTTTGATTTTTTTTCCTTTTCTATTATGAATCAGTGCTCTCGTGGCTACAGTTTCTTATATCCAATTGTTACTGTGTATGTGTATGTATACATGTGCGTTTTTAATCTTACAAATCGAACGTTTAGCAATATTTTTTTGAACGCTCCAAAGACGGATACCTGGGGTTGGATATTCAAAATTTGGAAGTTGTCACGCATGCGCATCCCGCTTCAAGCGGCTGACGGCGGCAGTGAAATTTTGTGCAAACGCATAAGCGACGCATCCCTGCCGTGCAATTCCACGTCCCCCACGATCCTCTTTTAATCTTCCGTGGATGTGGAGCAATATGGTTGGAGGTGACTGACCGGCGTCCAGTTGCGTTCACTGGCCTTCCCCTCCAGTCCTGCTTATCTCCTCCCTCGCCGCCCCCACCCTTCTCCTCTCTTCTTTGCTCCATGCTTCTCTCTGCCTCTCCCTCTCTCTCTTCCCTACTTCTCCCGGGCTCGCACTCGGCACGCGAATAAGTACTCTTCATCCTCGGAGTGTGCTCCTGATCATTCCGTTCTTATGGATTTGGAGCGGGGAATCTGGAGCGTCTACGAGTCACACGTTAAACATGCAAGGATTATCGAGACGCGCAAACAGGTCTAGAACTTTACTATTTGGAAGCTGACGGATCATTCGCGACATATCTATATAGGTCACTCGACGACGTCACTAACGCGATATTTATTTTTCGTAAATTATCATTGAAAAAACCCAAAAAAAAATTGAGACCAGATACCATTTTTTTCCCATAAACCCTGCCTCAGTGACTCACGCTCACCATGAAATCCCAATGGGCAATACCTTATCTCCTACCAAATTTTTGCTCTAGAAACTTCACTTTCTTCCCGAAACAGTGTCGAAACTTTCCTAGAAATCGTTCACGCTCCAACGAACAGTTTTCGCGGTCCCGGCCTGATGATCAGCTTTTCCAAAAATCCTTTCTTTACCAAAATCCTCTCTCGCTCCACAAATCCGTACAGTCCCAAACAAAAAAATATTTAAAAAACTCATACACCGCATACCAGTATCCCAGGTGGCACCAAGGGTGTACCCCTAAACCCGTGTAGTATTTTCCTCAGAGACAATACCGATCCTAGTGAGACCTGTCGGACACGAACTGTCCGCAAGGATCGTGCCGATGACCGATCAAAGAGAAGTTCGCGTGGTGAATACTTGATACCTAACCGTCCAAGGCTTACGGCCACTGACCGAAGGAGTCTTCGGACTCGAGCATTGTCCTGAGGTTGTAACCGGACCGGCCCCTTGCTGCGCCCGCGTTTTACGCTACCTCGGCGTCGGGCCAAAGCCAAGAGCCGCTTGCGTAAGCTTCGATTAAATCCAGAATATTACGGGGGCCCCGAGGATCCTTCGTTTATTGCGCAATACATTTACCTCGGTATTACGCATGTATACCAACTGCGTAACTACATTTTTTTTTTCTTTTTTCCTTACCCTTTTCGTTCTCCCACGTTCACTGATTTCCGAGGACTTTCCACTCGCGGCCCATACTCGGCTCATGTACGTTCGTTTCTGTCGCCATTCGGAAACAACGGTAACCCTCGTCAAGGTTTCCCTACTGTTCGCTGCTAATCGTCTCTTCCAAAGAATTAGCTGGATATTCATTCCCTAACAACTTCACGTCGTACACTGACCTCCCCCAGTATTACGTACTGTGGGAATCCCAGAGGATATTGTTTCGGCACTTTGCGCCTACTCTGCTGGTAATACGGGTTAATATATATATATATATGTTTCTCCAGCAACCTGAAGTCAGAGCACCTACCCTCTTTACTATAACCTGATCGACATTTTTTTAATTCAATACTCATGGGATCGCACAAGACCTTTACGGAGAGTGACTTTACGATTAGATGCAAATTACTGTAGCGGTATACGGAAGATCTGTGTATATACTTGTGTATATATATATATATACCGGTTAGCTATTTACGTATCTACCAGTTGAGAATTATTCTCCGTATCTGGACTATATAGTACGAGGACTCTTTTGTTGCGAAAAGATCTACGTGCCAGCCTCCTGATATTCAATGCTTATATATGTACATTGATTTTTTTTATTTTCTCCAAGAATCCACCATGGTCGTTAAATATAATAAAAAAAAACCTCTTTTGTTCCCGAATGATAATGTATACTGTACGTATACACATATATGCATATACTAGACTGTACCCCCGGCAATTTTATTCTACGGTCACTGCCCGTCACGAGGTCAATTCCAGCAAGATGATTAATCTACGTCGAACGAGTGTTGATTCAAGGACATTAAAAAAAAAAGTACGAAAAATAGAAGAGGCATACGAGTTAAAAAAAATATTAAAAAAAAGAAAAGAAGTTCACGACCTCCGCTCAGTAAAGATTTCCGCGAGTTTTGTCGTTTACGGCTAATTTAATTAGTATGTATGTTTGTCCGTCCGATCAGTATGTTAATTGATAACAGATATAACGGCACTGTCGTTGATAGATCTGTAATGAATTTTTTTTTTCTTAAATTGACATCTTTATCCGTAAATCCATGTAGAGGCACGTACGCGAAGTTATATCGCGTTACACGTGATTATGCAGTTGACGGTGCAAACGCGCGTGGCTTTCGATGAAAAAGCGAGTCTTTTTTAAAACCTCCTTCTCCGTCCTCGTTCTCTTCCCTCGTTTTCCGCGGCCGTCCCACTTCCCTTCCTCCTCCTCGTATACGAGTATCGCGGATCGCGGTCGCCCGAAGATTCTCGATTTCGTGGCATCGAAGCCGGGGAGCGATGAACTCGGTCACCGGGCAACAAACTGCAGGCCTCGAGAGCCATTCAGGGCCTCTCGCGCGCCTCCCATACAAAACCAAGAGGAAACGTAGAGAGAGAGAGAGAGAGAGAGAGAGAGAGAGAGAGAGAGAGAGAGAGAGAGAGGCAGCCATTGCGAATCTTCGTTACTTTCGGTAGCCGAGTCTGGTACGAATTGATTGGTCTTTAAATTGTGGGAGGAATTTATATTAATTTTAATGTTAGAGGTCGGTGACCTCTTATCAAAAAGAAAAAAGAAGGTCCGTATGGATATCGTATGGTTAATTAATTTTGACCTTGGAATAAAATGGATGACGTAACGAAGCGTAGGTACAGACTCGATGTTGTTAAGATCGCTCGAGAAAGGGGCGTTGGTCTTTATTAAAGTCAAAAAAATACTCTCTAGACCCCTGGTTCGGAAGAAGGACGCGGGGAAGACGTTGGCAGCGCCACGACGCTAGGCGTCGTCACCTTTACACGGTACCTGGACGCGAATAGCGGTTCCCGCGTCTGGAACGTTCGTAAACGATTTATTTACCAAAGCCACGTCGAGGCCGTTGCCCCTGGCCGGATCGAGGCTTTGTTTTGACACGGACGAGACTCACGGGCAATAACCAGGTTACGCCGGTTACGCGGAAGGAACGAACGCCCGACGTCTCCCGCAGGCGGCGAGGCCGCCGAGAATAGCCGAATCGACTCTTACGTATACGTAATAACGTCACGAGGGTACATAGAGCGATTTACGCTGCTGAGAAAATTATTGGTGCCCAGAAGAAAAGTCACTCGTGCACCGCCTGCCGACTGGATTATCCTGACGCTCGGCGGGTGGGGGAAGACGTAGGTCTTTAAACGGGCTGGCAGAACCGAGGAGGAGAGAGAGAGAGAGAGGGAGGGGGAGAGAGAGAGAGAGAGAGAGGAAAAATAAAACAACCAGTAGCGTAACCGTTGCTGCATAGCACGTTGACGTTGGCGCTGCTAGTGTGGGTTACCTGGTTAGTGACCGGCCAACCGAGTTCACTGGCATCGCCCTCTTCCAGGTTGGCTAATCTCGCTCGCGAGAAATCAGCCAATCACCGTTCCTCCTTTGCTGGATCTAGATGAGCCTCGATCAGAAATAGATCATTCGATCAGTCGATCGAGATGGGAGTTTAAGACGATTTCATGGACTTCTTTTTTTAAATTTACATTTTTTATAATAAAAACTTGATCCGCCACGGACGAAAGTGATATTTCTTGTACACCCGAGTCTTTGGTATATTTTTGCCCTTTCACCTTTCATTTTACAAAGATACTGGCAGCTATACGCGCGACATATAGTTATGGTCTTACGAGTAAAATCAGCCGCTGTCATCGGGCAAGTTGCGGGTGGAACCTTGCAGGTCGTTCACACCGTAACGATAAAGTCGCTCGAGGTACGGTGGTGTGCGATTAGCCTATTTCACCAGGGGCTACATAGAAAACGCTCAGCGACGGCGACGATCGCGAGTACACAGAACGATTAGGGATATTATTTTTGGTATCGTAAATTCTTCCCCTTAAGCCCTTATCTTCTTATCTTGGAATCGAATGAAGTATTTTCACATCGTTTACGCGATGACGTCACGATTTGTTTTTTTTTTAATAATTTTTCTTTCTCGTCCCTCGTCACCCCTGCTCGCGATCCTCTCTTGCGGTCGAACTTTCACGTGGCGACCCTATCACGGTGACCCGTTATCGGTGACATGTCGTATTCTCAAAGTAGGACATTTACGAGCGACGACTCTATACGTGAATTTCTTTTACGTCTTTTGGCCCTGCGAATGATTACGATACACCCGAGGCAATGAACTTTCGCTTGATGTGGGTCAGAAAAATAATCGCAAAGGGTCTACGCACTGCGCAAACACGCGTCGCTGTCGTAAACACGCTCGCGTTTAGTCATCGGTTCGACGTACGCAAAAATGCTCCTTGTATCTTTAGTACATGGGACTATATACATAGCTATACCTGGAAGTACGTGAATGTAGGCAATATGACTTGAGCGTAAGAAAGCCACATATATATGTATATGTATACGGACTCGATAGAGTGTTGCACCGTCCCAGGGTCGACGCCCGCAACACCGGCGTCCTGCTAGCGATGTTATGTCATTCATGGTCTTACGCAGCTATATCCCACCTATTATACATAGTGCCATGTAACGTGTATATATATATATACAAAGATCGCGTACCTGCGCGTATAAACATAAAAGTACAGTTAGACAGTCGCTTTCCGGGCTTCCGGTTATGCCCAATTCTCGCAATATAATTTTTAATCGGCTAAAATCAATACTCGACTTCCGGTAGCTACGTACCCTTTGTTTTCGAATGCTCGATAATGTCCTCGGGTTTCCGCTGTCTTTCCGAGACTCCTGGTCTATTTATGTATCCCTGTTAATAAATACGTTGCCATGGCAACTCGTTGGATCGCACTTTAATGGCGTCCGTAACGACGCTCGTAATGACACTTGGAATGGATGCTGGCCGATCCTTGATCCCGGGTCGTTACTCCCGTGCCCGAAGGATTGTCCCACGAAGTGATCCGCGAGTAAATAGTAAATTCGAGTGGGTGAGCCGTTTTACCTGGAAGCTCTTATTCCTACGAATAACGTACGTGGCGATATCGTAAGCCTTGCCGTCGTTAGGGTACAGTTAGTCTTTGGAAATGTCCCTGCGTGACCGCGGCGACGGCGGCCGTCCACCGTGTGTGCGTCATACCGAGAGCAAGCACCTCCGTGTGTCCTTATGGCATTCGTTTTGCCTATCGAGCTAAACAAGGAAATTACAGATGGGAATTCTTCGTTGGGTTCGAGTGCCAAGAGATTTACTCGGAAGGGCATCTGCGCATGCGCGGCTCGATTCGATCGAAGACGTTCGTCGAGACGAGTGTCGACGAGTCGATCGATCGATCCCTCGCGGATAACGATTATCGATGCGCCAGGGAGTGAATGCTCCTGAAAACGGAACGCTCTTGGACACTGAAATTAATGTACCGGAAACGAGCGTTAACTTTGCTTCGTGTCACTGGGAGAGTCGTGACTGTCTTTCCTGACTCCCGTTAACCCGCGCGGAGACACATAGGTACCACGCGAAGCCGGTTACATAGCGAAATTCCAGTTTTTAAATGAATTCTTTTCAAGTCCACCGCTCAACGTATTGCGCGTAAGGCTTAACAGGCCTCGGGTCATCGTCCGCGGAAACGTAAAGACTGTAAGGTGTCTCGTGCCGAACGAGACGCGAGACAGGATCAACGAACCCACCCGGGGCACCATCCTGGCGCATGCACCCTATGCGTAGCAGTGGATCGAACGCGCGCACCTGGTCCGAGAAAGAAATTCGTACTTTGCGCGGAGTCTTTGACTTCGAGAATCTTCGATTCCTTTGAGGTTATGTCTGCCAGTGTCAATCGCTTCTCTATTAATTCTGCTACCGGCTGTACCTTGTATCGCGTTCGATCGGGATTCGTGGCTGTGACGTTTCTTCGGCTACCGCGACTCTTCCTTTTTTTTTTTTCAAGTTTGCATAAGGGCAGCTAGGAACGTTATAGCTGCTTAGGTGTAGGGCATTGCACCGAAGCGCAGCACCAGGTTCCAAGTCTTTGCCCGGCTGACTCTTGCAAAGAGTTGCATCGCGTAGCCGCGTCCAGTGACCCGCCCTACCGTTAGGACGGCCCCGAGGATGCGTTCCCCACTTCACTCTTTTACCTTACCTTACCTTAACTTCTTCTTCCCTTTCCCTGCGTCTTCTCTTCTCTCTTACCCACACTTTTACACGTTCGCCAGCTTCGTCCTGTATTCACGAAAATTCTCGAACGTTCCTTGCCTGTGTTGGCTAACGGTAGGGCTCGTGGAGTTCTAGTAATTTTTATTCTTTTTACTACGTCACTACGGTAGAATAGATATTATTTTTTTGCAAGTTTTTTTTTACTAATTCCTATTTTTTTCTAATGCTGCTTCTCGACAAGTTTTCGATTTTACACTATTTCTTGTCCGTTCGTCAGATTTTAATCGGAACTTTTTATTCTGTTCGGTGGCAAGCCTGACCTTTTTGTCTCTTGTCAGACTCGGGTTACCCAAAACGGTCTCGACCGTTCGAGTCGCTATCGACGAGGAAAGTGCCGCGCAGAAGTTTCGCGTAGTCGGGGCACTGGGTTAGTGTCCTTCCGCTCGTGAAATTCACTCGATTCGCAATAGGGTATCCGGATCCATGTCGTCATCAAAATATAGTAATAACGTGAATGACCCTTATAAAAAGGAACTATAAATCGAGTCAGTGAACTGACACGCAAAAATTCTGCAATTAAAAATTTTATTCAAATTCCTACTAAATTTTCTACCCCAAATCGCAGCCAAACGACGTATCCACACATGCAATTTTGACGGGTAAAAAAAATCTTCCTGATGCACGGCTTTGAAATGCATATAATTTTCTCCATATAGTATCCTTCGCGTGAATGATCGTAGTGACGTACGAGTCCCACTCGACCGTACACTACCCCATTGCCAATTCAAGGTGCGATTCGCAAATCGTTTCGCAAACGGTACGCGCTCTGCATCGAACGTCACAATGGTTGCAGGCCAGTCGCGGCTTTGAAACGTGGCGAGGTCAGTGACCGTTTTGTACACAGGGGTCGGCGCACTCCCAGATCGCACTTTGCCCGCACGAGAATGTACTTCGGGAGGACGATGCAGTTGTTGCACTCCCACGTCGCAATGTGGTCCCGTAACATTCGTGGAACCCCCCACCACCCCCAGGTAATCCGCATTGATTTTGAATAACGCTTAAAAGATTTATTTTATCCCAATTCCCAAGAACATCCGTAACCATATTTTCCGAAGGCTTCGGTGAAGTTTGCGAAATTTTTTTTTTGAAAAATTAAATCCTCCCCCTACAAGCGAGTAAAATTGACCCTGTAGAGAAAACCGTCATCGAACCCATAACCAATCCTATTGACATTGAAGTACCCCAAGGGGGGTGGGGTCAAGGGTGCTGAAAAATTACTTAGTCAATTCTCACTGAGGTTTCTCACCGCTGTGCAAATGATCTTTCAGTCCTGGTTACACGTACACGGGTTCCAGGGTTCCTCGTTCCAAGGGGGTAGGTAGTTACCTTTCTCAAAACCGCACCGATCTTTGTGCCTGACCAAGACCGCTCATGGATTTATACGAACCGACGTTTCCGCCGTCTTCGATTTTCACATCGTCGACCCACGGGTAGCGCGTTGAATATTCGCCCTGTTCTCTCACCAGTCCTTAACCCTTTTTCGTTATAGCCCGAACCCAGGGGCAATCGGACAGCGTGAACTCCGCCCAGGGTACCAGGTCAGCAGGGTGCATCTGCCGATACTCGGTAGAAAATTCTCCTTACCGGGACGTCAAAACAAAGGCTTAAGAACCTCGGGGATGAAAGTTTCCGAAGACACTTTGGGGTTTGCCACCGAAGAAAGTCAATGTTGTCTTAGGTAAACGGATTATCGGGATAATTTAGCATAGTAACTGTAATGCCCTTTGACGAGTCTCCTGTCGCTTGTTGTGTGGATTATCCATGAGAGATGCAAAGTAATCTCCAGACAAACACTGTGTTTGCCAATACACCGCAGGAACGAGCGTAACGTCAGACTATTTTCCGATTTTCAAAAATATATTTTACTCTCTCTTATCATTTTACCCCGATTAGGTCTCCAATAAAATTCCAAATTTTTATTCGAAATTCCAATATCTCGTATACATAAGATATCCTGTCGTGTATACGTGTGTACAGTCCCTGCAAGGTAAATCGGTACCCAGCAAAGTGGCAATGGAGATCAGGGCATCCCGAGGCCGCGGCTACTGGCGCACAAGTTATTTTCTATATCTCGTTCCTCTCAGTGTCATATAACCCGCACGGCGTCGCCTCTCTTGCCCCTCCTGCCCTCCGTCCTCTGTGTCCCCGGAGCAAGTCAAAGGCAGTTCTCACAGTAGCGACACACGCGTATCCTCTCCACGAGGTAATGCAACTGTACTCTCGACTCTACCCACACGCCCGCAGCTAAACGACTATACCTATATACAATTTGGAGCATCGGTGTGCAATCTGGCCGGTATCACTGTATACGTCATCTAGCGAGTCTTTGGCCGATCTTCACGGGGCGACTGACCTCCTTGCGAAGCCCGCTTCGCGTCGCACTATGGCAACGGGCAAGTCGAACGAGCGCGATGACCTAGCGAGAGGAGAGGCGCCAAGAGAAATTACTTTTTCCATTTTTCTTTCTTCGCGATCTCAACGCCGCACGCGATTCCATACCGAACACGAGTTACAAGCACGCGTTGGACTGGTTTTCGATTTTTCTTACCGATCAGGTAAGTTGCCCGCGTACCGATCAGCTGTCGTGTGCAGGGTTAATATCGCAAGGTGGCTAGATTAACGTGAGAAAATACAAAGAAAAGTTTTAGGCTAAACATTTCTTTTACTGAAATACCCCAAAAAATTTTCTTACCTCAGCTTCAATTTTCTACCACGATTTTTATCCAGAAGGATTCAAACCTGACTGCAGCTCGGTGCATCCCGTAACGTTTGGTTGCATCAGGCATGCAGCTCTCGGCGTCCGCTGTGCTTTGTCATTCTTCTACGCAGCTCGTGCCCTCGATCATATCTCGTTACGCGTTCGGTTGCATCAACAAGCATAAGGCGAATCTGTGTCAGCTTGGCATCGGTCGAGTCATCGAAAAATCGTAAAAAAAATCTATCGAATATAAGCATTACGTAAGCTAGAAAAATACCGATATATCTCTTAGAGAGCGGAAGTGGTAGATCCGCCTTGTGAAAATTGAATAGAACTTCTGTAAATTAACGCGCCTAATTCAAGTCTCTTACAGTTAAGTTTGTCCGTCTAATTCGCACGATTTCGTTATGTCCTCAGCGATCCCCTTAACGATTAACTTCTACGAGTCTCTGCTTAAATTCAGAGTCAGATCTGTGTGTGTCTCTCGTGTACGTGTATGCATGGGCAAGGAAAAAAATTCGTTTTAACGATACCGGAGGATATCGATCTTTTTTTTTTTAAGGAGGAAAACGATTTCGCGGTTTCGGTATAAGACACAAGAGACTTCTCAAGCACGTTCGTCGTGTTTCTCCTCCCTGGTTGCAAGTTCAGTGACATCACACACGCACGTGCGTGATGTGCCGTACGCACCGTTATGCCCATAGCTAGACATATAGCGCCCACTGCGGAAGTATATTGTGTTGTAGTCAGTGGCACGCCATAAGAATTGCGCGCGAGCGCACGGACAATAATAATAATGCTCGCGCCGTTTGTGCCAGAGGTTGACACTCCGGTTACCTAGTCGGCAATTGGCACCAGGAAGCTGCCAACCGAGCACAGAGCCTCCCGGGTCGCCGACCGGTCGACCGGTGCCAAGGACTCTCGGCTGAGACGACGTCCTTAAAAGACACTAAATTCAATTCCGAAGTACACCATTTTTGTTACGTACGATCGGGCTTCCTTGACGGACACGTTGGCGGCACTTGTTGACTCGGAGGGACTATGACGTCACGCGAAATTTTCATCGACCTCTTCACTTAGACGACGCAGTCTTACCAACCTCCCGGGTGACTCTCGGTCGGTCGTTGGTGCGTTACCAACTTTTTGCGAGCTCTTTGTCAGATTTGCGAGCTGCGGAAAGAGGTTACCTTTCTTTTCTTTTTTATTGACAATTAATCAGAGTCACGAATCGATCGAGCGTGATGATCTTATGGCGCAGTGCAATCGAGGCATATCTATTTCGGTCTGGACTTCCGTGTAAGAGCGAAAAAACTTAATACAAATAATGTAAAAAATTGTTTTTTTTCGAATTTTTTCACCGTTGCCAACTATACCGTGTGTCGTGAAATTCTTACGTCACTCTCTTCGTCAGTGGTATCGCGTAATTTTGTCTCGAGTCTGCAAAAGACTCGAAACTGTCGTTCGATTGATTATTCGCGTGGGTAGTTGGCGCACCCTGGTTATATCTACGGTAAGTCTACGAGTACCAGGTTTGGCGTTAATGACAAGGAGCACGTGCGTGTCCGAGAGGTCGGTTTACACGGTGCGATTAAAAATAGACGGCTCCGCCTCGACGCCGCTATAGTTACGTCGCATCCGTTGCATATAAACGCGCCGGCAGTAATACGATAGCTGGTTATACCATTTCACGAGAAAGTTTCACCATTTGCATTGATACCGATTCTTTTTTTCTTTTTACACGCGAGACCTGGTTCGTCCAACAGAAATGACTGTACCCCTTCGTTCCAGACCGTGACCCCCCCACCCCCGCCCCCCGGTACCCATCCAAGAATACGTGGGGGTAGGTTGTCCTCCGTAGAACGGGCAGCTCGTAAAATCATGAAAATATAAATTATTACGTCGATAATTGACGCACTCGAAAGTCAGGTCGAGTAGTCCTCCGAGGGTCACCGGTGAAAGTCTCTTCCGCTCTAGACCGTTTACGAGAGTCCAAAATGTGAATTTGAGTAGAGAGAAAAAAAAAGTACACAAATTTTATGACTTTTTCAAAATATCGTTAAAGGGGTACCTCGATGGCAAGGGTTCGAGAGTACCGGAAGAGGTATGTTTATAAGTATCGACTTGGCGTAAAAGTATTTGTTGAAAAAAAAAAAATATCGTATTACCTCGATTCCACGCTAACCATGTCCCAAGTGGTCGGACTGGTCCTTCGGTGGTCATGGATGTCCGGAATGAGGAAGGACCGATTTCCGGTATCTATTGGAACCTCCTGCCTCCCCTTCCCCCTCTCTACTTAGCCAGCACACAAGGACTCTATGGAAGCGTGTACGTGGCCTGTCCGGCCGAATGTAAATGTGTCGCGCTCCGAGGTCTCGCGGAATTCGTTATTCGTAATATCGCACAGGGTGTCCTCGAGAAGTGCTGATTCGCCGTTGAGCTCGGTAGGCGTCAGTCACGGATCCTTCGCGCGGTTCACTGGCCCACCCCAAGGACCCCCCGGTCCTCTTTGTCCAGTACAGTCTGCACTGTCTATAGACGCAGAGACTGGTCGCGTGTATCGTTACGAGTCACGGGGAAAACGTTATTCAATTTCGTGAGAGTCCAGCATGACGGTAAGATCGACTGTCTTCGTTGGGCTAACCGAGAAACGTCATCTGATATTTGGACCACGTTAAACAATGCCACGTGGCCGTGTGTGAATTAGAAAAAAAAATGTATCTCCGAAGCACCGATGACGGTAGGCAAAACGGGTGGGTACGTCCCGGGGATGCAGGTACTTCGAAAACTGGGTGATAAGAGGGTTCGTTGAACCGATAAGGACTGAAAAATCAGGACACAAAGGATCCGTAGCGAGCGCGTTCCGACTGGCCGTGAAAAGTGTAAAGAAGCTGCGTCCTTATCCGCTGGGACTGAAATAACCTGAAATAACGTAATAACAGGGAAACTCTTATGGGACGCGATCGTTGGCAAGTGAAAGGATTGCAGCCATAGGAGATGCGTGTGCAGTCGCACGGAGAGTGTGTACATGACCATCCACGTAGCCAGTGAGTCCTCTCTCCGTGAGCTTGCTGACGAGTCGTAAAAGCGCCCGAGAGGGAGACGAGCGTCAAAGTGTACAGAGAGTACAAAGCGAAGAGAGACGGTCGATACGTGGTGTAGGGCTGCGTGAGAGAGAGGGAGAGACGTGTACGAAGGAGTAAAGAGAAGCGAACGAGAGAGAGGAGGTAAGCAGACGACTAGGAGGAGGAGGAGAAGGAGGTGAGAGGCTTCGGTTAGTAAAGCGCGAAGCAGCAGGCAGAGCGAAGAAGGTGGAAGAAGGAGAGAAAGGAGAAGAAGGACGGAAGCATCGGGAGTATCAAGAGTGGAGGAAGGAGAGCAGATGGCCTTGGCCGCCGCTGTGGGGTAATTCAGTCAAGGTTTCGGCCGATGAACTTCCTCCGATGGAAGGAAGGAGGCTGACGGTGGTGGGGGAAAGGCGACAGCCAATAGCGTAGCTGCTCGGTTCGTCGAGCTTCGCTCCGATTGGCCGGCGAGAGGATCGGCATTGTGCCGTACAGTCGCGGCGCTCGGTTGTCAGTGACCTCCAACATTGAAAATACGATGAACTCCAGACTGAAGTTCTACTACATACTAGTAGCCAGGGCGTAGACATTGTAGACACCCCCACTACACCGAGGACTTTGGTAAGGGCTGCACATCAGAGAGAGAGAGAGAACAGACCAGGTAACCAACACTCTACGGCACCAAACTCCAGTCAGACCAACGCGAACCTCCCTCGAGCGAAGACTCACTTTCACTCTCTTCGGATCTCGTTACGCTCGCTGCCTTTAGCCGGTCGATCCTTATAATACTCCGGTGTACCCTTGGCCGAGCCACAGATCGCACCTGCCCTTCGTAACGCGAGGAACCTTAGAGACGACGAATAGTCGCGCGCTGGACGAACGATTAGCTGCGCTAAACGGAAAATCGGCTTTTACGTCGCCGGATATTCGCGTGTGCACTTTTGACTATCGAGATCGTCTCCTTGGTCGCCACCTTGGGGTTGTGTCACTTTGAATTCTGTTACTCTGTGGATTAACGTCACACGGGTATCTCTGATACGTAACTATATGTTTCTCGTTTATCCAACGACTTTAGTCGTTTCTTCTATCTGGTGAACCAGTGGCTGTGACAGTGAACGCATGGCAAATGTTGCCTCCTCGATTAAGGCCCCCCACACGTAAACAGTGAAGTGTCGTGACCTGTGAACGACGCAATCGCAAGGATTTACACTGACTCTGGGACTAGCTCTTAAGAAAGGCTCGAGGATGATACTGACGCCAGACAGTAGCATGCACGTTTTGGTCGCTCCTCCACCGGCACCGGAATCTCCGATGTCCAGCGTCTCCTCGCACAGCTCTCATGCCTCGACCATGTCCCATATCACCGGCATGAGCAGTCCTTATCACGTACCTCATATGTCGCATATACCTAGTATGCCCACTATGGATTCCACTGTATCTTCAGCCAGGCCGGAGCCTGAATTGAACATAGGTATAATATTATGAATTCTTGTATCTTCGCACTGGACGGGAATAGATTTCTAATAGAAAATTCGAGATTTAAATGTTTTGTGACTTTTTTTTCCAATGTTATTTTCTTATTAATCTCGGTGTGTGGGTGTGTGTGTATATATATATATTTAACGGCGGGGATTGGATCCCCCGATGAGATCGAGTAGCGTGACAGCCGAGTGAAAGCAGAAAGTTGTAACAGCGATGCTGTAACCTCGCCGCGGAGAAAGTGTTCTTCTTTCTCCCCTTCCTTTCTCCTCTCTTTCTCTTTCGTTCTTTCTCCGCGGCCACGAGACGAGCGCCATGTGCTTCGCACGAGATCCTTACGGCTTGACTAAACAGACCTTATTTTTTTTTCTTTTCTTTTTGTTTTACAGAATTCGACGGCACCACCGTTCTTTGTCGCGTCTGCGGCGATAAGGCGTCCGGCTTTCACTATGGCGTTCATTCTTGCGAGGGATGCAAGGTAAGAGGATTTGCTCATTTAATTTTCCTATATTTGCCAATTTTCACGAAACACCTGTCGACGCTAATTTTGACTTTAGTTCTTATTCGAAATCGTTCTATTGAGTAATGAAAATTTTACTTTTCCATTTTATATATATGTATGCGTGTGTATACCCGTCGATGGTGTCTCGTGATACATGCGGCATATTCCGCTGCGGTGTGCGGCCAGGAAGTGAGCGGCGAAGCCGAACGGGAATTTTCAAGGCTGCGCAAAAGCGATTGACCGCCGCGTCAGCGAGTTGCGAATTAACCTTGGGTACACGGAAATTAGGGGGGGGGGACAGGGAATAATGGTCAGGAATCCTTGCCGGTCGATTTGTACGTTAGAAAAAGTTGACGTGGATCGCGAGGGGGGAAGACGGAAAAAAAGAAGAAAAAAAAAAGACCCAGACGTACATTATATCGCGATTTCGCAAACGCGCGACATTCTATTCCTTCGTCGTCGACGCATTCGCTGCCGAGGTTCGCGGGCGAAACGGATCTCATTTTACGCTGAGCTTGCAAGTGCGGAAGGAGAATCTGTGGGAAACGTCTCTTGCCGTCCGAGTCTACGTGTGTGTTCAGTGGTCACGTTTCACGTGGCTTTCCGACAATGAGGGAAATGCGAGACGTCCTTCTTGACAAACACACGCACAGGCGCGCTAAAATTTCACCTACGACAATGTTCTTTGGGTTTCGATTAGATTCCAGGAAATTTGCGGTAATTCTACGAACCGCTCACGACAATGAATTCCCATTGGTGGTTGCGCAAAAGATGGGAAAAGTGGCAAATTCCTTCTTCTTTTTTTTTCTTTTCCTTAGGTATATTCATTTTTTTTTTCTTTCTTTCCTCCCATCCTCGTGGTCTTCCTCGTGTTATCCTGCGGGGCCCCAACGTACCCTTGTGCCCTCTTTCCAGTAAATAGGACCGCGTGAGAAGGGTCCGGGAGAGCAGGTAGTCCATTGGGACCCATCCTAGCGTGTATCCCTTGGGAGGAGGATCCATTTGTGGTCCATGTCGAGATGAGTGGGCGGAAGTCCTCCGTCGGATATATATATATACCGAGAGTACAATTTTCTTTCTTGTCCAGGTCAGACATCTTTTGGCACGATTACGTAACTTGGTAATCAAATCAGAATTCTCCATCTCGATGTCGCATGATATCACGATCGAGAAATCGGTAGGATTACGTGTCCGTCGTACGATTCGGCGTATTCGCGATTGCAAGAGTTGAAGGCCGCCGAGTCAACGTCCTCGCGGCTTCCTCGACGCAATGGCCTAAAGAGGCGTGGATCGAAGAGGGGAGGCAGTGCGCGCCACTGACGTGGTATCTGGTAATCGCTACTAGATAGGACATGGCGGGGATGCATATACTGTAGCTAGAATAGCTTTAGGAAGCGTACATAGAGACTCTTCCACTCAGGAGGACCTAGTACCACCTCAGCCGCGAACCAGGTACTAGGTACTCTGGTCTATCGGTCTCTACCTATGGGACCAGGTGGAGAGGTAGAGATCAGCAGCGATCACAGATGATCGACCAGATCCAACTTGGATCTCATGACGAGATCACCACTTGACTCTGTCAGTTTCAACTTCCCCTGTAGATACCTGGTGGTCGGATGATGATGAACGTCGGTTCACGCCAGCTCCATTGTGCTATGATTTTTCCATGCACTATGGTCGACTTTCGATTTTCAAAAAGAAAGGAACTGAAAATGGAGTGGAAAGTCTCAGGCACCCGGTGAGTCTTCGCCGCGACAGGTCCCGCCCGCAATTTAGTGGATGGCGAACCGCACCGGTCCAGGTAAAGAGGAATGCAGCGTAGGACTCCTCTTTGTCCAAGGTTCGCCAACTTAAGGAATTGGAAAAAGTAGATCATCCCTCGTCGACCACCTGGCCCATCCTTTTCGTGTATATACAGCCCCTCGAAATTTTGTCTCGATCTCTCGGACTTCCTGTGCGCGCGGTCACTCGGCACCCTGTTCTCTCTCCTGGCTCCAGCGTTTCGTTCCCCACACCCGGTACGCCTATAGTTATTTCGAATGCGGTCCTCTTCCAATGCGCTCACGTTGAGTGGGTCAGTGACGTGCTGAGCGAACCGTAAGAGGCGTAAAACTTGGTCTGGAGTGACCTAGCCGCTAGCGGTGAAGTGCTCGGAGCCACTGCTGGCGATTGGAACCTGCAGCGAGAGAGACCGGGAACGAGGGGAGGGTGCGAGTGCGAGAAAGAAGGGAACACGAGAGTCCTCGGTGGAAAGGGAAGAGAACGCGGAAGAGTGTTGAGGTGTCTTTAAGACTAGGTCGCTCGGTCGCATTACTGTTGTACTATTTAGCTGAGATTCCCAGGAAACTAACAGAGTTTGGCTGATTCAGCTTGTAGAGATATTACCTGAAAAAAAAATATATAGATGACACACAGCATCTACGTCACATCCGTGGGATCGTTAGCCAAAGATTACCGGGACGATAGAGAGAAGCGTATAGAGAGGGATGAAAAATATATGGATCAGACGTCAAGCAGAGATTAACAGATAAGCCGTGAATGCATGTAAAGAGAAATCATTAGTTTTCTTTTTTTACAGTCTACGCTGTAAGGGTTGATAACAAGTCCCGTAGGGGTACGTTAATCCCGAGGTCAATGACCCCTCGGGCCAGTTACGTCAGCTCCGTTACCCCGGCTACCCACCCCACCCGTCACTTTTGATGTCGTAACGAGTCGTGATCTCATTTTCATTTGATTGCACGGGTATTTCGGTACTCGAGGGGTTACTGACCCCGGTGCATCTACTTTAGAATCGGGTCAGCGGCTTATTATTGTGGTAGGTGTACCGTGGCACTGGGTATCTACGGAAGTTTCCAGATAACGCACTCCGCTTCGAACTAATACGAAGCATCGAGAGACTTCCATGGTTATCATCCCGCCCGAGTGAGATCCTCTCGATTCTTCTTCCCTTGCCCCACTTCGAGCACCTTCGACCTCCTAGGTCCACGTAAGAAATGAAAAACGTGGGTACCCCACACCTTGATGGAGGCTCCCAAATATCTTTGAGGAGGTATGCTAAGCGTAAGACGTAGTCCGAGATCAGTGACAGCAGCGGTCGCTGGGGGGTAGCCATAGCGTAGTGTAGCGTGGCGTAAATGGAGATAGGTATCTAGCTCCCGTACTAGCAAATTCTTGAGGGCCGTAGTGCGCGGGTTAATGCCCTCGGCGAGCCGAGAGAGTGCAGGAGCGAGGGCGGACGTTTGCAGGAATGAGTAAAGGAGGTAGGAGGGGTGGAGAGAGAGGCGAAGTAATGGGAGAGAAAAAAGAGCGAGAGAGAGAGAGAGAGAGAGAGAGGTGGAGCAGAGCGCCACGGTGGTTCGACTGTGCGCATGCGGAGCCCATTGAGTTACGTACGTCACCGTTACACCGTTTGGTGCCGTTCCTCCTGTTACTTCTTCGTCGTTCCTCCTCTTGACAACTGGCTGGATATACGCCCCACTCTACTCTCGTTACCCTCTCTACGCGAAGACTCCGAGCCCTCACTCCTGGTCTACCCTGATAGCCCCACCAGGAGGTAAGCCGAGTCGCACGCGGCGCTCCGGTCGTTGCCCTCTCGCGGCCACATCGCGTATCCCACACGACTTGCCCGTGTGCGCGATCTCCACGTCGTGGCTGTCACGACGAGGACTCCCCAGGGTGGACTGGGTGCACGCGTTGCATTGTCACCGGCGGCGCTGCACCTTGGTAAGTCCACGAGCGGTACCCTGGATCACGATTTGGCTTGTCCGATCGGTCAGGAACCTCGTGGGAAGGAAAGAAGACAATGCCTGACTTTCGTTGATACGCGTCTAGAAGGTTCCCAGTGACACGGATAGTCGCGCATGCGCAGACTCGCGTTCTCTCTACGTGACTGCAAAGGCGTTCTCGCCCTCTACTGACCTGGACAAGGGGAGTGCACACGCTCGTCGGGATCGATGTACTGCAACCTCCCGGCTCCACTTGCGCCGCCACCCCTCTCTGGCTTCGAACGGGGTTGCTGCCCTCGCCTGGGCACCTCGAATTGATCGTATAAATAACGAATGTACCTGGAACACCATAGATAGTCAGGGACCCAAGGGCGACGGGAGGCACCCGAACCACTGGATTGATTCTCATTAGGGTATCCCTCGGAGCTCTTATGGTTTCTCAGGGGCGGCAGGGTAGGCCCGTGACCCGGTCTCCCTGGGCCTCTGGCCCAAGCTCGAGCGAACTCTGCGCTAGACGAATTCATCGTCTGGCTCCGATACACATATCGGATAGCAGAGCGACGAATCGGAAGTGCCGAGCATCTCGTCTCCTCGCGCAGCAGATGCAACGGTACCTCGCTCTCGCTCGCTGCATGGAAGTTGAGGTAGGCGAGGTCGCGCGTCTGACGTCAGACCCTGGGCCGGTCTCACTCGAGAGGTTCCCGCACCGCTACGCGCGCGTACGTGCGTCAATTCCCCATTGGCGCAATTCTTCGACGCCGTCGGTTGCCTGCGTGCGTAGCCGCGCGCATGCGCCAACGCAACTCACTCACCCAGTGACAACGTTTTTCGCGTTACGTAACTCCCGGGTTCGCGAGCCCTCGCGGTCGTTGACCGATAGCAGCAGCAGCAGCTCCGTCGAGTCCACACGTATATCTGTCATAGCAGACAACCTCTTGGTAAGGGACACAGAGGGGCCAGGGGTGTACACACCAGTGCCAATCGAAGGGGGAAATTCCGGGGATACTCGTAGAAAACAAAAAAATCACACCAACCACCGAGGCACCTCCTAACAACCTAAAAGCCGTTTACCGTACTTTTTTTTTCGTACCGTGTGACATCGGCTTATGGTCGTACGTTATAAAAAGAAAAAGAGGATGCCCTTATACTTTGCTCGAATGAAGTAATTAGCAGGGTGACACGGAAAAATAGGTCTCAGCCGTGAGTCGCGAACCTACTAGTTATTTGTGTTATTCGTGAGTGGGTGGGGAACGGGCCTTTTACCGAGTTGGCAATGATGTGGCCGAGGGGCGGCAGGAGGGGAGGAGGGGGGAGTGGGGGCGGCGGGGAAGGAACGGGGCAACCACACACAGGGGACGCGCGTATCCTTAGGTCGGCAGGGGGTGGAGCGGGGAAGCAAGGGGGTGGAGCCTACAAGACGGCCAGGAACCCGTTAGTAGAGCGCTCCGAGGCGCTTAGTCGCGGCAGCACGAGAGAGGCCGATAACCCGCCTATTCGCGTCGGTAGGAGCGAGACACACTCGTCATAGGGACTCTCACTTTCACGCGGTGAACTGCTGCCGCGGGTGAACGTCCGGGAATTGGGTCAGAGGGATCCCCACCCTGCGAACCAAAGCCAATGTGCCGAGGCTCTATGCTCTCTGTGCTAGAGAGAGCCAGTCCACAGCCAAGCCTCGATAGAAACGGTTGCCTTTAAAAAGTATCTCTCTCGCCGTTCACGTTCGTTGTGACACGATACGCGGTTCGCGTACGACGATCTTAAAACAATTGTACAAACACACATATATATATATACACTGTCGTTCGAACGAGCCTCCACGTTGTCTGCCGGAACGCACGTTTTGGACTGTCCGTTCGGTTAGGAAGCTCGACGCGGTGTTTACGGTCATCCAGAACTCGCTTCTTGTTCTGTTGTGCTCGCTGTGTATGGCAGCTGAAGATACCGTGTGACATAACTTGGTGTGACTTTTGCTACGAGAGAGAGAGAGGAGCGGGAGGAGGGGAGGGGATAGGACGATCAACAGAGACACGTAATATTTTATGTGAATTTGAAGATTTTACAGTTCGCGATTGATCGCAGTGAGACTCGTATAGCGCCCGAAATCGACGATTCACTTTATTTACGACGTTAGCTGACGAGCGCGGAATTTTCATGGGGTGCTTGTGCGAATGTGACCTGGCCGCCCCGCGTACGGGGAATGATTGCTCGTCGGGATCGTCCTCGGATAGCGATAGTCAAACTGACGAGGGATTTGCTGGTGATTCGCAGGGTTTCTTCCGGAGGAGTATTCAACAAAAGATACAGTATCGGCCCTGCACCAAGAATCAACAGTGCAGCATTCTGCGCATCAACAGGAATCGCTGCCAGTACTGCCGCCTCAAGAAGTGCATCGCTGTCGGCATGAGTCGAGACGGTGAGTTTATGAGATTTTATAATTATTTATATTTTTTTTTATTCCAACATTTTTATCTCTGATTTAAATACGCCGTGCCCTTCGATCTTAATAGTTGTGATATCCAGCAGCAGAAAGAAAGCTGGACGCGATAACGCTTTTGACGGTCCTTATCGTCAATTCGAGAAATCGTTACGATTCTTGACTGGGTTGAACAACATGTTTATCTTGTGGCAATTGTTTACGCGCCTTACCTAAATAGGTTGTAGATTATGGTGGGGGTGAGGACGACCGGGCGGGGGGGGGGGGGGAGGAGGGGAACGAGAGTTAACGAATAACGTTTTATTCGGGTACCCGCGCGATATCTGATGACTCACGTAAACACGTCGTTTAACGGGTGCGAATTGGGGAGGGGGGGTAGAGGGGAGGGGAGCGACGAATTCGCGTCGCGTTTGTTCGACATAACTGAACCGAGGTCGTACGAGGTCTATGAACCCTGCGGATTCGAAAGTGGATCGGCCTGCAAAATAGTTGAACCTAGAGGGGAATAGTGATATCGTAAAACGACATAAACGAGAGGCGTTACACAACGCAGGGTTTAAAGGCTCAGGCCTCGTTTGGGCTGCGCCGCGTGGGGAGGCTATTCAGAAATCGTGTCGTCCAATGCCAGCGAGAGAGGCTCTACGAATTCGAGATACACCCCTGATACGTGGTCGTTCCGACGGATGGATGGGTCTCTTCGTAATTTGGGTTGACGGAGCAATGACCATTTACGCAATGGCCAACCGTGCACACACCCTCGCACCGCCTCTCCGCGCAACGGCTGCTAGGCTGTCGGCGGCCGGTGCCGACGGTGTCGCAACGGGCGAAAGTGGCCGTTCACCGTTTGAGAAAGTACGACAATAACACCCGAGAGAGACTAAGTGTAGCACGTTACTCGCCGGGGAAACAGAAACGATCCGCGCTACAGCCAATTCGAAAGTGTTGCATGTATGTTACGTACGGGCAATCGGGGTAAATGTTTTCGATGATTCGTAGAAGCCACCGCCAGGTGGAGGCAGTCGCGCAGCACGTAAGCCAAACTCGTGAATGAAGGAGAATAATAAATAATCTCATGAGCCCTTCTGTCACGCAGCCAACTTCTTGCTGGGGTCAATGGTCGGTCGTTGCTCGGGTTCCGTGGCCGCGGTTCTGTATCGTAGAAATAGTACCGCTACTCGCCGTCTCTGTATCCCGTACTGTTTACCGCCTCTGGTGCTGCTATTGCCTTCCTGTTTCTTCCGACTCGAGCGGTTCGGGGGGAGAGTGGCACGTCAATGCTTCGCTCGATTTCTTTCCTTCGAGCGCGACCTGTCCGTTTGCTTTAGTTTCGTAAGTATCTCAATTCGCATTTGGTTTAACCGTCGTTCCACTCTGTTATGCTCGGTCGTGTTACTGTTCCGCCCACGGACGATGCAGATCCAGGAGACGCGGCGAGCAACTGCGAAGCGCCGTCGCGTGGCGCTACGCTCCAAGCGGAGACCTCGCGAACCTTCGTCTCTCGGCGCGCATAACTATACCAGCTATCCACTCTCGGGGGGATTCCCCCCCATTCTTCCAACCGTCGCCCCCCACCCCTTCCAGCCTGACGCTCCACACTCCTGCACGTATCTCAAACGAATACCACCCTCCCCACCAGCGAGCCTTGCGACGGTTTCTCCTTGCTCCTTCCCCACCCAGTTTCTGATCCTCATTGTCTCTCTCCGTTACGCCAGGCAGGCTACCTGACGATCGCGCATGCTCCCGCACTCCCGCTCAAACCAAGTACGCGAGCCCCGCCAGTACTTGGACTTTGCGCAGATAACGTGCCCACGAGACTTTACGATATTCGTCACCACGTGCGATAATCTTTATCTTTTTTTTTTTCCCTCAACCCTCGAAAGCATTCGACTTTGTTCCCAATCGCGTCGGACTTTTTTTTTGTCTGCGGTTAATTCTCAACCGTCCTTCGAACTTCCTGCTACGATTTGGCTGGCGTACAGGCACGTTAGATATTATCCGTCCGAGTGCCCTGGTCTGGCTCTTAGGAACGTTAACCGAGAGTGCACCGATGGCTTCACCCCCGCCCTTCCCCCACCCCCTGTCCTCTGGTCTCCTTCCCATTTCTCAACCTAACCCGACCTAAGCACAGGGACATCTGCGCACATGCAAACTCGGCTTATCGTGCCGCCTTCTCTGTCCCTACAGTCGTAGCGTACTGTATAGTTATATAGGTCGGCGGTACGCCTCGGCGCGGCTGTCGCTGAAACCAAGTTCAAGGCCAGAAGCGTTAGCAAAGGCCACAATCGCGTCGGTTGGAGTGGGGGGTCGTTGATGGCTGAATAAGTGGGGGGGCTGTTGAACGCAACTCGCGGAACGTCACTCAGTCGGCGGTGATGCTGTCTCGCGATTGCACGTGCACCGTGCCGTGTCCCGCCTTTCTTCTACGTTTCTAAGAGACGCGTTACCGTGCTTCGAAGGAGTGACTTACTGTTATCGAGTCAGCCGTTGTTAGCGAATGTCGAAGGTTCGTTCTCGCGATCAGACTCGACTTTACGAAGCCAAGGAGAGTAAGGTCAGCTCGTCGAGTAGTGATTGTGCGTGCGTTGGGAATGTAATTGTACGAGGAATCTTTGAAAATTGTCAAGTGCAGTGTAGTACTAGACGGTATAATACGCGTTTTATAACACGCGAGACACAACGGCATCGGTCAAAACGGGATTTAAAAGCAGCGCAGCTCCTGCCCATCGTCATGGGAGACGAGTTACCCATACTCAAAGGAATCCTTAATGGAGTTGTCAATTATCACAATGCGCGTAGGTCTACTACTTATTCACCTTTTTTTTTTGTCACGTTGAATTATATCTTGCATTTCGTGGTTGACAAATTTATTTATTTTTTTTTCTCATTCGAACGGTCCATCCTCCGACGGTTCTTAAGACCGATTGATTTTATTGCTCGGACTTTCTAAGCAAAGATTCGTATATTCGCGCGATTACTGAAGACTTTCATCTCCGACGAGAAAGTTCATTCCTACTTTCCCCTTCGCAGAGACCTCTCGGAACGAAAATTGTTTCGCTTGGACATTTTCTCTTTGACTTCGTGCACTAGATATCGGATTCGGGGTCTAGTCACTCGAGGCGTCATCACTTCTTTACGCACTCGTGATTCATTTATTGACAAAAATCTCTGCGCATCGTTATGCTTCGTCTCTTCGCAAATCTTTATGAACATTGTGACAGTTAATTGCCGTGGTGGGTGCGTGTGTCTGTGTGCGGTGATTTTAATTTTTTTTTTCCTTTGCTTTCTGATTACAGCGGTTCGATTCGGCCGCGTGCCTAAACGTGAAAAAGCACGAATTCTGGCTGCCATGCAGCAGAGCTCCCACAGTCGTTCCCAGGAGAAGGCCGTTGCGGCCGAACTCGAGGACGAGCAACGACTCCTGGCTACCGTGGTGCGCGCACACCTAGACACTTGCGACTTCACCAGGGACAAGGTCGCACCGGTTCTTGCCAGGGCTCGGGAGACACCGAACTACACTGCGTGTCCGCCAACTTTGGTTAGTATCTTTTTTTTTTGCTTTTTTCTTCTCTTTAATCGATTCATTTGAATTTTCGTCTTCGCGCTGTTACGTAAGAACGATGCGTACTGGGTCGCGCGGGTGGACGTTGACGCGATTGAAATTTTAAGTATTTACACAAGGTGGTTTTAGTCGGGCCTTGGGATTCTATCGACGTACATACGGAAACGCGCGTGGAACCGGGCGACCTCGAGTCAACGACGAGGAAGCGCTTTGAGAGTTTTGCTGAAACGTCGACTCGAGGTCGACTTCTGATCTCTCGAGTTCCTTCTTTTTTTTTTCTTCTTCTTCTCTCTTTCCTTGTTCAGTTTACCGTCTTTACGACCGTCTTAATAGAATCCGTCGACCTTAAGCCGCGGCTTCGCTTTCGAGGCTGATGATTCATTCTAATCGCGATTTCCTTTGCTTTGTATGATTTCAGGCGTGTCCCTTAAATCCAAACCCCCAACCTCTGACCGGTCAGCAGGAACTCCTACAGGACTTCTCGAAGCGGTTCTCGCCGGCGATCCGCGGCGTCGTCGAGTTTGCCAAAAGAATTCCTGGCTTCGGCCTGCTGGCCCAGGACGACCAGGTTACGCTACTGAAGGCTGGCGTCTTTGAAGTCCTGCTTGTGAGGCTGGCCTGCATGTTCGATGCTCAGACCAACAGTATGATATGCCTGAACGGCCAGGTACTGAAACGCGAGTCCATCCACAACAGCAGCAATGCACGCTTCCTCATGGACTCTATGTTCGACTTCGCCGAGAGGGTCAACTCCCTGAGACTCTCCGACGCCGAATTGGGTCTCTTCTGTTCCGTCGTCGTGATAGCTGCGGACAGACCCGGTCTACGTAACACCGAACTTGTCGAGAGGATGCACAACAAATTGAGGAACGCTCTGCAGACCGTTTTGGCCCAGAATCATCCTCAGCATCCGGACATCCTACGAGAGTTGCTCAAGAAGATACCTGATCTCAGGACACTGAATACCCTCCACTCGGAGAAATTGCTGGCCTTCAAGATGACCGAACAGCAGCAACAACTCCAGGCTCAACAGGCACAGCACGCGTCCTCTCAGCCCCAGGGTCACTGGCCCATGGAAGAGGAGCCAGCCGCTTCCTGGGGATCGGCCTCGGACGTGACTCTGGACGAAGCCGTCAAGAGTCCTCTGGGTAGCGTCTCCAGTACGGAGAGCACGTGCAGCGGCGAAGTTGCCTCCCTCACGGAGTATCATCACGCCGCTGCACCAGCTGGTCATCATGCGTCCAGCGCGCCCCTCCTAGCCGCCACTCTGGCCGGCGGTCTCTGCCCGCACAGAAGACGAGCCAATTCCGGGTCCACGAGTTCCGGTGACGACGAGCTCCATCGCGCCAGTCTCGCGAAAACGCCGCAGCCGCCCCAGTGTCCGCGTTTCCGTAAGCTAGACTCGCCGAGCGACAGCGGCATCGAGAGCGGTACCGAGAAGGCCGACAAACCGGCCAGCAGCAGTGCCAGTAGTGCGCCAACGTCCGTGTGCTCGAGTCCGCGATCCGAAGACAAGGAAGTCGAGGACATGCCCGTACTAAAGCGCGTACTTCAGGCGCCGCCGCTCTACGACACGAATTCCTTGATGGACGAGGCCTACAAGCCGCACAAGAAGTTCCGGGCTCTCAGGCAGAAGGACAGTGCCGAGGCTGAGCCAGCCGTGATCCAGCAGCATAGCACCCAGTCCCAGTTGCACCTTCACCTAACCTCACCACCGACCAGAAGTCCATCCGGTCAGCCGATCGCGGTGTCTCAGTGTCCGCAAACCGGAAGTCTGCTCAGCAGTACTCACTCGACCCTTGCCAAGAGCCTGATGGAAGGTCCCAGGATGACCGCGGAGCAGCTGAAGCGAACGGACATCATTCACAACTACATAATGCGTGGCGAGGCGAGTCCAAGGTCACCTGCTGCGTCGCCATCTCCAGCGGAACAGTGCGCATCGACGACGACGGTCGCGGCCCGCTCTCCGCAAGGATCTCAGGGTCTGTTGCAGTGCGCTACCAGCGGTTACGGCGCCGCGACGGCCAGATGGCCAGCCACCTCCGTCATAACGACGACGACGGGCGCACGTCAGCAACAGCATCACCATCATCATCAGCATCAGCAGCAGCAGCAACGCGAACAGTCTTCCTCGGAGTACATTGCACCAGGGAGTTCGCCGGCCTCTTCGCCGAGGTATCTTTCCGCAGCGGCCACGAGTAGTACCACCAGCACGAGTCCCAGACCCACCTCGAGCACCGCTGCGACCCTAGTGCTATCCGGGTGTCCTAGTAACATGATGGAACTCCAGGTGGACATTGCAGACAGTCAGCAACCGCTGAATCTCTCGAAGAAGTCGCCATCGCCATCGCCAAGGCCTCTGGTGGGACCGTGCAAGGCCCTTTCGCTCGAGGCGTAGTGCTTACGTGTACGCAAGACACTCGTGACAAATACCCACCTTACGTAGCGTCGCGACGTCCCTCGCGATGCCCTTTCCGATAAATTATTCTCCCTCGGGAAATACCTCAAGAGACACTGTATCTCGTAAGAGTCGCTCGATAATGATTTTGGGACTCTTTTCATGTCTCATTGTTTTTCCTTAAAAAAAAAAAAAGAATTGCTCCAAAGTCGAGGGAGAATGAGACACATGAGACTCGTGGCGCGTTGGGACGACGGCGCGATGCGATACAAAAGATTTAAAAGTGCCAGGACGCTCTGAGCGCGTGACAAACCAAATAATTTATTATTTAAACTAATAATGGTTAATCAATTGCGAAAGCTGACAAAAATGGCGAAGGAAGATTGGGAAGGAGGGATTTTAACGTGGAGGAAAAAAAAAACAATTATTACACTCTGACACTCCCACGTTTTCACTTTTTCCATCAATTTTACCTATATCATTGGACGTTTTAACGCAGTGCTGACTTTCGTGGATTCGTGAGTAATCCTTTATCTCGAGTCCTTTGTTATTCTCTAGATTTTTTTTTTCGAGGGAGCGGAGTTCTTTTTTTCGTGTTCTCTTTCTCTCTCTCTTTTTTTTTCTATTACTATTTTCCAAGTGCGACGGACAAATTTTTCTTACGGACGCTTTTTGGAAAGTGCCGTTGCTTATGCAGTGCTGTGTAGAACCTACGCCCCCCCCTCTCCCCCGGCCTCTGTCCCTCTTCCACTTTCCTACCAACCCCACCACCTACCTACCTATCTACCTACCATTGTCATAGGTAACTTAGAGGATAGCATGCAGCACCCGTAAAATGGTTAAATGTTACAGAAATTAATAATCTATTACATGTGATAATCATGGACATCGCGCATATTGTACAGACTCCACCTCATTCATTGATCATCTACTCGACTATAATTATTAAATATTATTAAAGTAATTAATATTATTGTAATATCTCTAAGGTATAATAATCGTAAAAAGTTATCATCTCGTGTGTGTGCAAAGTGAAAAAATGTAATCGGAGAGTGCATGATGGAGAAAGCGCAGAACGGTATGTACGCTCGATTGAGAAAATTGTAATACGTGTGCGAGTAAGTGTCTGTGTGCGCGTGTGTGTGTATGAGAGAGAGAGAGAGAGAGAGAGAGAGAGGATGTGCGTGACATAGCGCAAATGAGTCGGGGCAATTCGTGTATGGAAAAAGATTATAAGCAGAAGGAATACAAAAAAGAATTTTCAGATGACCGAAAAAAAAAATAAGATAAATAAATAAAGTATACAACATGAAATGAAAAGCGAACGTAAAGTTTTAAGAGTTTTGTTATGAGACTGACCGGCCCGCCGCGGCCTCCAGTTTGCAATTACCGTACCTTTGTACCAATATGTCGTGTCTAATTACCCAAACGAAGGCGATAACAAGTAATTATCCCGAGACATAAGAATCCCAAGTACGTTGTGGTAGCTGAATTATTAGGGCCGTAGCGTTATAAAGAAAAGAAAAAAAAAGGAAAAAAAAAAGAAAAATCCACAAACATATTATGTGTCGTGTGTGCATGCATGAAAAAAAAAACATATGACAGCAGTAAAGAACAAAGTAGAAGCAGAAAATGTCCCAAGAATTTTCAAGTGAAGACGCACGCGTGATCCAGCTATCCGAGCGGAAGTAACTCTCACGTGTGGGTGAAGCAAGGATAAATAAAGGAGCAAGAAAGTACATTTTGTGGCAACCTCGTGGGGAGGAAAATCCAATGGGAAACTTTTTAACGGAGAAATAAATTTGAGACACTCGTATGTACATAGTAGATCCGTAAGGGTAAGAGAAAAACAAAATCTTCGATTTTTCAAGTACACGTGTCAGAAAAGGGGAGGGGGGGGTGTGATTATGGAAAGCTGAGAGAAAAGAGATCTTCGGATTTTTAGGTGAATTATTGCGTGGAAGAACGGAATGTGCGAAAACAAGAGAGAGAGAGAGATAGACGAAGTGACAGTCCCGCGCGAGTAAAAGAGACGGAGGGGAAATATAAGACGAGTAAAAAAAAGAAAAAGAATGGTAGGAAGGGAAGGGATGAAAAATGTAACGCGGCGGGCCGCCGCCGACGTGTTGTTTTAGACGCCTCCCCCTTCCTCCCCCTGCAGCTGCTACCCCCTTCCCGGTCCCCCCGCTCCCAATTCCAAGAATCGGACACGCTACAATGATTCCTCGAGAGAAGGCAAATTCTTGCAATCCAAAAACAATCGTAAAAATTATCTACCGAGTACCCAAGTACCTTTGTGACACGAAAATCAATTCTACTCTCGTAGAAGAATCGGGATCCTCGACTGGCATACTCTTGATTCCTTTAGTATATTTATTATGTTTGTGCGATGACGAAGGTTTTTTTTTTGAAAATCTTTTCCCTCTCTTTTACTATTCTTACTCGGAGGAAGTACCTGTAATGGTCTCAGTAGACGCTCAGTAGACGGCGGTACTATCTTCTCTTTAGCCGCATGCAAAACCACCGTGTCTCTTTTCATTGAGAAAGTTCGTCCGAACGTCATCGAGAATGGAAAGTACTGAAAATTGTAAATTCTCTTTTTTTTTGTATTTTTTTTTAATGCTATCGTTACGTCGAATCCAGAGGAGAAAGAAAATGTCCCAGCCAGCAGAAAACTAGCGTTGATATTCGTATACTGTTATGCATAAACTACACATAATGATTATTATAGTAAATGATACATAAAGTATGATATATTTCTCTATCCATTAAGAAAAAAAGGAAATACAAACAGTTGTTGTTTCTGGTAAGAAATACTACGCAAGAAATACAAAGCAGCCCCGCATATTGCCCAGTGAGCACGTCATTTTGTACGCTTGGGAGTTGTGAGGTCGTCTGAATAAACATTGTTTGGTGAATTATATATGAAAAGTCGTTGGTTATATTCTTACCCTGGTATCGTATAATTTAGTTCGCGAAGAAATCTGTGATTTTTATATAAAATCCAACGCAGCCTCCGGAACTTCAAAATGCATTGGATGCACCGATTCGAAAGGGTAAGTGTTGCTTCGATTGATTATTAATACTTGCAATTATTACGAGTCGAAAATAAGTATAGAATTTGTTTCGAAAGGACTATGAATTTTAAATGAAAAATTTGACGGTTCGTGTTATGCCAAGTACGTACCGATAACACGTTATCGCAATGGACCGCGCAAGCTAAGTTCGTATAACACGTACACGCGTTACAGTATGTTTGTACAAATCACAATTGTGCAAATTTTCGAAACTTATCCGACCTTGTCACTAATTGGTTGACTGATAAAATTTTATTGATAACCTGTCAAATTTTCTTTTTCCGAAAACTTTATCTTCACTTTAAAAATGCCTTATACCAGCTCGATCTTTCCAAGCAGAATTGTTCCGTATCGCTGACAGATAATGCTAATTACTCTACTACTTAAATACAATAGTGACTTTTAGGCTTTTTTTTTTACAAATTATGTAAAGATCACGTAGAGTTCGACGTACCATTAGATAAACACAAGAATTATAATAAATTGTATAGAAGATATTTTTGATTATCCAATTTAACGATGATAAATTTGTATCGTTAAATATTTGTTTAATTTAATTTTTTTAAATTTTATTAACCTACATTTTTTTTATCTATTTACTTGTCGTCAATAAAATCAGCACGGCTGCGTCTCGTTCACTTTTCCACGGGCTCCTTATTCAAGAAATTAACGTCAGACCGTGCCCAAGCACGCAATAAGACGCAACTCTCGCAGTGCGTTTATAACGATCCCGGTTTCTTGTTCATCTTGTGATAAACAGGCGAATAACAGTTGTGAAAACAGCTTTGGTTCATTCATGCATTTTCCATTCATAACAGCCACCGCGCGAAACGTGTGCCAACGTACGGACTCTCTCGTTAAGAGGAAACACGTTCTTTCGGCATCTCGGCACACGCGACGCCACAGGACTTGTACAAACAATATATATTTGTCTCGTTGAAGTTAATATACAGGAATTTCGCGCGGCGTAAATTCACTTAAATGGAGCCGTCACCAATTTCGCGAATAAGCTGCAGCACGATTTTCGGTGAAGTTGAGACATTTAAGTTGGTACCGTTAAAATCGTACGTACATTTTAATCGAGTTACGCGCGTATGATAAATTTGAAATTTTCTTTTCAAATATTGATCCCGCCGACAACCTAAGATAAAAAGGGGATAAATTTTCCGAAATTCTCTCGATACCACGTGTCTACCTGCCGACACGGAGGGTTGTTGATTTAACGATGCTAAATATAATCTAGTATGGTTCTTATCTCTTTCGGCTCGTTACTCGCGCTTTATAAAATCCAATTTGGTACTCCGGGACTCCAGCCGTATCCAAGGAGGGTGAAAGCGGTACTTTTTACCGTGAGTTTTCGAGAAGGGGATGGTCGTGATATAAGGGTGGCGGCCGAACGTGCGACGTCGAGAGGAACGCGAAGCGAGAGGAAAATTTGCCTCGTGGCCCGAAGGGACGCTACGAGGAAAGCTGAGGAAAGATACGGCGAGTCAAGGGTGGCAGAGGGTAAGGAAGGGTCAAAGGTTGAGGGAAGGTCACAGCCGTTCGGGAGTAAAAGCTTAGATCTTAAGCGTACGAGAAAATCAAAGCTACTGCCACTCCCCCGTGAACCATCCCCATCGCAACCGCCATAATCGTCACCCCCATCATCTCCAAACCTACGGCGCGTACAAAACTTGTATGCGTAAACCGATTTTACAAAAGAAATTACTTCCACCCTTTGAATTTGTACATCGATCAGGTAAAATCGATTGCTCCCTGACTGACTGTGGCTCTTGAATAAATATCACCAAGAATCATAACCCCTTCTCGAGCCGGCCCTGTTGCCAATTTTCCACGTAGAAAATTCCAAAATTTTTACCAAATTGATAAAGCCGTCTCTCCTGCTCTCTTACCGATCTTTTCCATGTACCGAATCTCTATAAAATATTTACCTGGGATCTCTTGAGTCTCCGTTACCTTTTTTTTTTGCTTTTGCAACCTTTTTCTTATTTAGCTCTTTTAAAACCCACTGCTCGTGAAACAGGTGATCCTGGATTCTAGAAATGAACTCTGTGTCCCTGGCCAATACATTCCGAGAGACTGGAGCAGGTCTCTCACGTGTGTGTTTGTGTGCATGTGTATATATATTATGTTAGCCTTCCAAGACCCTCCTCCGGTTCCTCCTACTCGCGCATCCTCTTCCCTCGCCGTTGACTGCCCTGCTTGGCATAATGCTGCCAGCTAAAGAGCGCGTTCAAGGACTGACCGAGGTCGCAGACACATCTGACAACCCACCCCGAGACAGAAATTCTCTTTCTCTGCCAACTGTCAACGAGGCCGGGGGGAGAGGGGGAGAGCTTAGGCTATAGTCCCGGAGCAAAGTAGGGGGGGCTACCGTAATGGCGACGTTAACGGCCCAGCGTCTGTCTTCATTTTATCCGTGGCACACTGAACGGAAACTTCGGTGCTGGTGATTTATTTTTTCTGATTACAAAATAAAATACATTTTTATTGGCTACGTCTCTTTTCTTCTTCGATCCTAGGCTATAGCGTATAATTTTATTTCATTTTCACGGCACGTAGGGACTCGTGCGTGTTCCATGCTCTACTATATTTTGCACTCTTATACGAGGACGACATACGAGGATGCTCCGATCACGAGCATCTTTTTTAAAGGACGATTTTTTTCGTCCCTTTCCGGTCTCTTAGTTTTATATTAATATGTAATGCGTGACGTGATTTTTAGATTCACGGTCACAAGGCGATTCCGGCTACCGATACAGATAAGGTTCTCGATTTCTGGTTCCCTTCGGGTCGCCACCCGGAAGCTGCGCTCTCGGGTGGATTCGTATACTTACGCCAATGGTCTCGGAAGATTTCGCTATGGTCCAGTTGAGGTCGAGGTGCTTGAATCTGCCGTGGGGAGATAGTCCCGACGTACAGAGTTGCCTGGCAGAGGAGACGACCCGACGGAGACGTCACGGACCGGCAGAAGCCCGGGTGAGGACCGGTGCCCCGCTGGAGATGAGCAAAGGGCTGTAGAGGGGGCGGAGATATAGTTTTGATAGGGTTAAGGGCGTGGGGAATCCCCTGACCCGAGGTAAGGATGTGGGGCTCAGCTGTCGCCCGATGACCTGGGGAAGCGACCAAGAGGATCTCCAAAATTTACGTACCGAGTCGCTGAGGGACGCTCTCGATTTGGTTTAGAGGGATGACTCGAGGGAGATGGAAGAGTTATCGGCCGTAAGGATCTGGACCAATCGGACGATCGGAATGATTAGTTTTCGAATTTGGCTATTTTGTCAAAACAGTCTGTCTCGGGTCACCGTCCGAGGTGTCACGAACTGGCTCGCGCTCCCGTGCTATCTGTCGATAATTTTTCAAACTGTGTTTCGATACGGTAAAGAAGGTTCTCGTTCGTGTGGTTCTTGCGATATCCAGGAAATTCTTTGGATTTTCTGCGAGTGTTCCGGAAGTGCGGTGCCCGCCCCAGCCGCTCAACAGCGCCATCTGGCAGGAATGTTAATAACTAATAAAGACTAAACGTCTCTTAAAAATCTTCGCTCTCGGATGCTGCTTCGTTTCTGCCTTCGTAGGGCTTCGGTCTTTGTTGTCTGAGAATCAGACTGTCGACATCCGCACGCTATACATACACTATAGTCTCTCGCACGCATGCTGTGTATACTGGTGCCTATAGATATAATGCATTCGATAGGAAGGAATGCCAATGGAGTCGAGGACCGTCTGCAGGCCTGTTAATCCTCGCTAATTCCCAGACAGTAAAGAGTCCTCGGTGTCTTCCTGCCACTTGGGCATCGGCTATGCGATTGGAAGAGCGTTAAAGTATACAAACGAAAAATATTCGCCTTCGCTTGGGAAACTGGTAACGAGGCTTTCGGGATGGAGGAATACTGGAAGACGATGAGATCCAATGATAAACTGGAAATTAGTATAGAATTATTTTCGACACTATACTATATATCAGCACATAATAAACTACAGTAAGCTAAAATACGTAGAACTATCGGAACATGGGACGACGAATACGAAACTTGTCCCGAAGAATCTAAATTGCTTTGGAAGTCCTTCCTTGGCACAAATACGAAAAACGAAAAATTATTTACCACTCGATTGTTCCTGTGCCACTTCATAGATCCCTCCTCGTGAATTCCTACCGGGTTCTTCCCTCTCATCAATTTAATGAGCCAGCGCCTGAAGTTTCCATTTTCGAAAATACCATTAAAACAGTCAATCTCCTTTCAGTTTTCTTTAATTCGTCACCGAGCAAGAAGAAGCGCGCCCATGTCAAAAATCATCGAAAAAAGAAATCAACTAAGGCAAATAAGGTCAGAGGTGAAAAGGGTCCCGACCCTCACATAAGGGAGACGCAGCATCCAGACCCGATCGCCACGTGGCAAGGTCACGAGCCCCTTGTGAGAACTCGCCCTAACTCTGGGTTCACGCGCAAAACGAAGGATCCCTACCCCAACGCGGCAATTTATGACCGACACGGCCTTCAGCCCCCACTGCCGCGACCCTCCTTTCGGTAAGTGCGTGGGCGCCTTCCACCCTCCAGATATTCACCCTTCTCTCGTTTTCCCATTTCTCCCCTGCTGATTCCGAACCTTTCCTTCCCTTTTCTACCCAATCACAACCCCTCCACCCGCTACCCCCCCCACTTCCCATATCTAAAAGGGCTCCTGGATCTTCCATCTCCCTCGCACCCTTCCTCCCGACCAGTTTCTCACTCTCTCACTCACACGGCAAAACTCCATACAGCCGAGCGACCTCGACCTCCTCCTTTCAACCCCTGGCGAAGTGACGCAGAAGGTCAATTCCGTAAGAGGCATTTCCCACTTCCGACTGATAACGGGATAATACATGTCGGGTTTATCTTTCCACGTAATTTCATTGTCTTCGACTGAACAAGGGTAGTGCCCAACGACATACCCCAAATGTCTTAGTCGATCCTGAGATGTCTTACGGAAGATAACTTTGCACCATGAACTTCCCCAGTCACGTTGCTCGACATTCATTATACAGATTTCATATACGGGACGATTCTTATCGATAATGATTTTTATGACTTTTATCAATTTTATAGATCATCCCATTTACTTTACCAGGGAATCCAATATCATGCAGGAATAAAGCATTCCGAAGCATCGAAAAGTATTTAAATTGTCGATCCGACAAAGCGGAAAGTACTACGGGTAAGAGTCGTATCGCACAGATATTATTTTGAAACTTTTCGAAATAAAAAGAATTTTATTGGGTAATATTTTCAAAAAAAATTTATTACCATCCCTTAGCTACCGTCACGATGATCCTCGGTTTACGTATCCTTGATTTGGAGTATCTCTGTAGGTTACTGCTCACTGCCTCGCCCCTTTTATCTGCGGTATCAATGCCATCTGAATTTTACGAGGAAGAGTTGATTTAGCGCGTGAGCTTGGCGCCGTAGATCTGGGTGCGTCGAGGTCGAATGGCTACGTACACGTAGGTACAGTTTTTACGTGCGAGTAGACAACTGCTAATCTATTAACCGCAGATGAGAAAAATACGTTCACAATAATACCGAACGCGAACGAGAGCTTGCAATCTGTTGTAGCACAAGGATCAAGGCGAGTACCGTAGAAGCACCAATTAACCCATGCTCGAATTGACCACATCGAATTTTGAAAAATTACTGAAGATAAGATTAACGCACAGGACGCGCCCTGATTCTCATTAATTAATTGATCCCACCTTTGCGGCTAATTCCGGCACAGAGTCCTACTCGAATTTCAATGCGGCGCAAGTTCCCTGACTGGTCAATAATGCAAAAGACGTATAAATGGAAAGAAAATACAGATACTGCGAAATTCAAAGGTGAACGTTTTTTCTGGCTGTGTATAAACTGAGTGCAAGAATGATCGTCCTTGTTGGTTTTACCTGGACCCCCAACGTAACAGGGTTGTTTAAATCCTCAGAGCAGAAAGTTTCTCCATGGAAACTTCCATTATGATTTTATAGTAAGGGTCGGAAAGCAGATAAAATCCAGTTCTGGGTTGACTCACCCTTTCCGCTGTGCATTGCCCAAATTCAAGAGTCAATTCGCGTAAATTCAGCCTGTCAATAATAATAAAAAATTAAATTAGAAAACTCACCACGCAGATTCTATTGATAGTAATACGCTTCTAGGAACACTCTAGTAGGAAAGACAATGCAGACTACATTATCCTAGGTCAGGATATCCCTGCAGGCGTCCTTGGATGGGTGCCGCGTGTCGTTGTTTTCGTCGCATTAGTCAAATCAGCCGTCATTGGCTGACTCGACCGAGTCGACTTTCGACCGGTCGCCGGACGACCGATTCCAGACCAGACGTGTTTATTCTGTCGGTATGGGAAGCCTCGGTAAGGTCGAGCTGACCTTGAACGACACAAATATATCTGACGACTTACGTACTATGTGATGCAGCCGCGATGAAATCCCATTGCAACAGACAGGAACGGCCGCGCTAGTTTAGACGGCAATTGCACGCCATGACCATTAGCAATCGTTCAACTTGTCGCCGTCGGAGCGCTGACGGCGGCGCATCAGGAAACACTAATTTTAACAGACTTTATTCATTATTCAATTGTCATCGTAAACCGTGAAGCGATGACACTAACTATTACTGATGCCTCTCTCTTTTTCTTTCTCTTTTACTCTCTCTCTCTCTCTCTCTCTGTCTCGAGCCTGATGCCAGTTGCTGCTGCCCGTGTGAAATTCCATGTGCGTAACCCGTCGTCAACGTACTACGTATAGCCGGATCCTCTGTCTGCGTGCCCTCGCAGGCTACCTCGATGAGTGGTCGCGATATAAAAATACGCCTTGACGCGACCTTAACCGTCGCTGCTATAATTATGTATCGGTTGAAGGTGAGACCACCAGCCATTTCTCCGGGGCTGACCGATCGAATGCTTTGAAAATGCAGGACAGACGTGCATATGGATTAACATTACCAAGAAGGTTCTTATGCATCATAGAATCGAAGTCAAAGCGGTAGGATACTCGCTACACGTACTGTACTAGAATACCGATAAGAGACTACAGACCGTAGTGTTAAAGTTCAGGGGTAATGGATTTCAGCAAGAGTTGAATGATCAGACATTCATGGTATACCGATTATTATGTACTGTTGAGCTAAATAAACAGAATATACAATTTCAACTGGTATATTACGTTCAGGGTTGTTGCCAATGAGGTAAAACGATTGGTTTTAATATTGATACGCGTGGAGGTCAAACTGATAATAAAGAAGCAAGGTTAAATAAGGAATATCGATGTATACTAATTTTTGTTAATTGCTTTTTCATTGCCAGTGCATATCTAAAGTATACCAAGAAGTTCAGATATGTGAGATAAATTATTATTCATCTTCTCTTTTTTTTAATACAAAATAAAAATCTGATATGCAACGCTGTGCGACACATGCACGCTATTCGTTGCATTGTCTCCGTTGTTTGCATGCAGACTGCAAGGTCGATGAATAAATCGATGAACCTTATTTAAAATTATTATCGGTATTATCAATTCAAAAATATATCTATAAAATTTTAATATTCACTATCGATAAGCTGAATGAACAATTTTCGAAATTCTTCTGACCCACATACAGAGACTGCCGGCTGAACAATTTGTACGTGACCTCTCTTTCTTGAAACAATAAGATATTGTAACAATATTTGTTCCCCTGACGCGGTGAGAAGAGAAAACCAAAAGCGTGACCGGTTTCGTGGACCTTGAGCGAACAGAATGTAAATATACGTATTATCAGTCCACGACTCAATGTCAAAGCATTATGTTTCTCTTGATTCTCATTTTCTCTCTCTCTCTCTTCTTCGTCTCTTTCGTAAATCGAATGTCCTCGCAATATTTCGAAATACCAAAAGGAAGGTGACGTTTTTGCCTTATCTATAGGCAGTGTCGCCACCTCCGCGCTTCTCGATCCTCCCTATCAATTTCTTAGTATAGGTAAATGACAGCAAGTTGGCTGGTTGCCTCGGCGTGTGGACAGAGTGATATGCCTTATCTACTGGCTAACAGATTCAATATTGAGCTACCAACGTTAGCTTCACAAAAGCCAATGGCGTCCACGGTCCAAAGCGTACAAGGCTACTTAGCTACGGGTATTCCCCTTATCCAGTCGCGTTATCAAATCGTTTATCGATATTTTCTCTCTCTATCTCTCTCTCTCTCTCTCTCTCTCTCTCTCTGTCTCCACTGTTCCTAACTTTTCGTAAAAATTGTAAAAAACTATACTTGTTTGGTCACACGGTGGGAACAGTTTGAGAGCAATAATTTTCTTTTGCATATGTATATATATATATATACCTGCAGTGCTGAAGCCTATATGCGGCTATTATACGTTATATATCTATAGCGGTTTCACTTTTTGATACTTTCACTGTCACGCTTAGTCCTCGTATGATGATAAGCATCCACACGAGCTTCACAAGCTTTGTAATGATTTCCCGTCCGATTATAACAATCGTGAAGTCGAATCAGTCTCCTTGAAATTTCTCCAAATAAAAACGCGTTTCGGTATCTCGAACAGATAATCGTATCGAAAGTTCGTCCAAGCTTTCCTTGGCTCTAGATAAACACGTCTTCCAGAACGACTGCTTTCTTTTCATCACCTACGAGACATTCGAGTGTCAAATTCCACTTGAAAAGAGATGACTTTTCGTCTTAAGAAGTAAAAGACAAATATGTTTTCTTGAAAACGTCAAACCTATCGATTACGACGAAAAGACACTGTTTGGTATATCGAAAAGATCTAGGGAATTCAGTTACCCGTGGTACAACACTCATCTAGGGAATTTCAAAGTCCCATACAAAGAACATACGTGTACGGCTTGAATTTAAAACGTTCTCGAGAAGCCATTCGATTTCGCCACGTCACTCGGGGGTCATCGACCGATTCGAATAGAGATGAAAGATCACTACAATTAATAGTCCATGGGAGTATCGCGCGTCCAGCTTCTCTCTTTCTCTCTTCCAAGTAAGATGACGACAAGATTCTCGTTCGTAGACATCACAGCCTCTTCCGGTAATTCCTGACGATGCCTAACAGCCCATCGATTACTCACGATCCCGTTAGATCGGCTGGCGCTGTGAAGGTGGAACGTAGATAGTAGGCCAAGCGGAAGAGGAAGAAGCTGAAAGGGGAAGGGGAAGATCAGAATATAGATGGCGATGCTAAAAGCTCATAACAGATCGTCAATAGTATCTTGTGACGCAGAGACAAGATGGAGCACAGGGAGATGGATGTTCGGTAAGCGAACCTCGATCGACGTCTGAATCGATGACCTACTTACCTAGGAACGTGGAGCAGGGGCGGGGACCAAGGGGGCAGACCCAGACGAGTGAGTGACCACGTGTTTCACGTATCGTCAATGTTACGTAGTCAGGCTCCGATGACGTGTGATACGTGCCTGGGCTTCGTGAATTCGTCAGGTCGATGAACTCTAATTTTTCTTTTTCTACTCTCAAGGAAGACGTTACATCTGCAATACTGTGTAGATACGTAACAGCTATATCATATGTGTACGCATATGTGAATACCTGGGTCGTAGATGGTCTTACGGTATTTCCTTTGGACTGCTGGCGCAGTTGCGGGAGTAGACGCCACGCCGGTTATTATTATTGTTAGTAGAGGAGGACATAACTGTACCGCGTCGATTCAGGCATCGTAGTCCTGGAGTTCGTGAACCTCGGCTACCGACGCGGAACATAGAATTCGAAGGTCGTTGCTCTTGGATTCTGGAGAGATCCAAAAAATTCTAAGGATTAGGGAAAGAGATTTTTTATGCAGTTTCAACGATTTACCATTCATTTTTTTTTGGAATCCTTATACGGTATGGTTTGGGACATTTTTTGGTTTTAGGTAAAATCGTAAAGAGAGATAATCAGTGGGACTGTTCGGAAACAATATTCATACTTGCTGATGAATCGGGAAATTATTTAAGAGGGGTAAATGTTCGGTCGCAATTTGTTCTGACTGCGTCGAATAGATTAATTTCAATTTAATGTCTTCGGATAAGAGATAACGGGCCATCTTTGAGACGCAGCTAGTTTGCTTATAATTGGGGCTGGATTTGGATTTTTCCTACTCTTTTTTTTCAAATTTACGCAGAGACAAAATATTAAATAAATAAACATGCTTTTCTCTAGTATCATCTAGTATCATCATATTTTTGTCTTATCAAAATTTTTTTCATTCACGAAGTTTGGATTATTTTTTATTTTGGGGTATGTACCTTTAATACGTAATATACATGGGATTATATTATTTATGTAATTCTCGTTCAATATTATGGCTGCCTAATCCGTACCTTCACACGTGGCAAAGGGATTGACTGATAATGGTACTGAATAAATTAACGTGATTCCCGAGAAGCGATAGCTTTTAAAACATTGAAATTTTACGAAGAAATTCGACAAGTACTTTCCTTTTTTTTTCTAAAAAAGAAAGTTTAATAAAATGTATGAAAAAGAATAAGGGATTTTCCCGTGATTTTCCAAAAGGGAAAAAAATCTCTCCACGCGCGCTCTCTAGTACTTCGCATGTGACTCTGCATGTTTACTCGTCTTTACCGCCAACACGCCTGGTGACGGGGACTCCTCGACGAGTGTTCGCCGAGCGAAGCCCGTTTGGTTCACTGGCCGAGAAATTGTTTTGCAAAAAGGAGCAAAGTGCGTCAGGCCCGATACGCACGCGTGAGTCGTACGAAGAGAATGCGTGAGGTCACGCGTTACCACGAATAATAACACTCTCGATAGTTAATAGATTTTTCGCAGTAACGTTACGTCTTGGGAAATTACGAGAAAATAAATGAATCGTTAAAGTTTCTTACACTGTTAACACGATAACATGAAATAACACGTGCCTGAGAACTGTCAAGGTGACAGATGTTTTATTTGACAGTCCGTACAAAAATGTCACGACCAATCGGCAAAGTCTGATAAGATTGATAAATACAAGAATCGATTAGCAATACGTACAGTTTATTTTTTTTTCGAGAATTTAGGTTAATATTGACGATCAATCGGTACCGATCTAACGTATCGATTCCAACTTTGAATAGTAAAAGTACTTTGCATATATCACGTTTGATATATAATTTTAAAAAATAATTGATTCATCGATCACAACGTGCGACCTCTGATTTTATAGGAGAGAAGGACTCGCCAGTTTATTTCGATTATCGTTAAACGACCAAGGCGGAGTTCAAGAGCAAGCGATCGGAGTATAAGTGAAGCGTGATGTATGTGCCTATCAATTTTTGTTCAAGGTCACCCCCGATAAGGAATCCTGAAAAAAAATGGGCAAAATAATTTAAAGTTTCATTGACAAAGTGACTGAGTGACGGACCGAAAAAATGTCTAGTTAAATCTTCTTCCTATTTTTGACCTTGACTGATGATGATGTAACGAGAGCGCCATTACGCCGGTATGCTCGTTTCGCCCTCTCCTGATTGGCCGTTCATTCGACGTGTGGGCTTCGTAGGAGCGGTTCAAGGTTCGCACACACGCTGTTATGCTTCCTGCGTCAGCAGCGCCACCGAGGTCCTATCAATAACCGACGGTGTCAAGAGCGCAAGGTCATGGCTAGCTAAATTCACATTATTCACGGAAAAACATCGTGGCCCAGTCCTCACGAAATATCGTGGGCACGTGGATTCTCGTTCGTCTACGTAATCGTGAACACGTGTCTAAGATAGGTATTACGTATAGCCAATGTGTACAATATTATTTTTAGACATGTCCGTGTGTTCGCGTGTATATATAGTCTATGGTTAATTTTATAAAAAGAAACGGTCCTAATGCCAGGGACAAATGCAGCTTAATCCGGATGTACCGTGAGTATCGTGTTTCTGTGAATTTTTCGAAAAAGGTAAACTAACGGTCCCCTTTCCGGCTGGTCGGCTCGTTTGCATTATAGAAATAGTCCGATACCTATGAAACCGGTATTGGTCACGATCGTTTAATGGTACAAAGGAGAGTACTTAACGAGGATGCCATGGCGTTACACGGCAGTCGTCTTTGGCTCATTGTTATCCGAGAACTGGTTAGCGAGCAAATCGAGAGGCACGGGCGAGCCGGTTTAACGATTTCGAAGATTGAACATCCGTCCGGTTGCGGGTCATTGACCCTCATGAATTTTTGGTATCGCATGGCCAAACGGTAGAAGGCTCTATTTACTTGGGTCGGGTACTACTGGGTTCTACAGCGTCTGGGTAATCCCAGTAGCATATCGTAGACGTATATACACGGGTTAATGAAACGATCTTTTCTTTTAAATCAGGCCCAAGACCTCGTATGACCCAATCGGTAACGTCACTTCCTGCATCGAAAGTGTACGGCACTTTTTTCACTATGTAATGACCTGGACGAGTCCAAAAGAGTCATTGTCCTCTATAGGATCGGACCCTACGGACCCACTCATTTTCACTTGTCCATAGCCTGGGTAACGGTCAATTTTGAGATCCTATGTGAACTTTTTTTTTGGTCCGTCAAAATCTGTCATCAGTAGCATCCGTTGAATGGGGTATGCTATTTTTTTTAACTTTCGAATGATACATCAACACCTTATCAGTTCTGCTAATTATCGTTGATCCACCAACGACCAGGTAACAGTATCCAAGTCAGAGACAATTCTGCAAATGGTGACTAAGTCCGGACGAGTGAGATTTTTTGGAAAAACGGAATCGTGATACTTTAAGAAATCGCAGCACTGACCCCAGGTCGACGACCGTTATCTGGTATTTTGGTCATCGATGACCGATGCCGAACATTTTTACGCTCAACTTCACGACTAAGCTGAATCGCCCGGCGAAACCGTGTCGGTCGTTGACCGTTTTGGCTTCGTCGATATTTCAGCGACCCGCTATGCTTTCGAGTTAGGCCACTGTGCTATTCTCATATATACATATATATATATTCATTACCCAGTTTCACGCCAGAAGAAGAGCGAACGTGACGGAGCCCGAAATTTTTTATTAATATTCCAAAAATTCCCAAAATCAATATTTACACAATCAAAGTATCAATTATTTCGAATGAAAAGAATGTTTACAAAAAAATCAACCGCTACCCGAATCATCGCATGAAACAGAAATGCACTTTATGTAGCGCAAGCACGTACCATATGTCCCAGAGTTCTCTGCTCCGATCCGCGAAGAAGCGGTCGTTGCCCCCGTGGCTTTTCTCACTCTCCCCCTCGCTCGCCCATTCTCTCTCTCAAGCCCACTGGCTTCTCTCATTGAATACCGTCGTCTCCCCTCCCTCGCCTCCCCTCGCCCCCTCTAGTATCAAGTGTGTTTCTCCGTCACTCTAGCACTCGGTACTCGCGTACAAAAAGGGTCACCGCATTCTCGCCTCCGCGTCAAGGAGATAAACCAAGAAAGACTCCCCCCCCCCACTTATCAACTTTGTTTCCGATAGCATCAGCAACATATAACCATATCGTTTTCCCTTTTGCACAATAGATTATCACTTTCTCATTAGCCCAGAAAAAAAAATTTTTAATACGTACGACAACCGTCCTACGTGATGCATGAAGTCTCGTTACGAGCGTTCCGGTTCACCAGACAAATGGCACGGAACTGCAAAGCATTATGGGTAAGCAGGTTTATACATGGGAACGCCAGTGAGAATAAAAGTGGCAGTCCGTTGTTATAGATAAATTGTTCGGTTGACGACTGGAGTAATCGAGAGAGCGTGTACTTTGGTTCAGGGCCGTAATTTCCGGTGTCGCAGTAGCCCCCCAGGGCACGATACAAATTTATCATGGATAGTACAAATTTTGAAATTTTTAAGTCCGCGTACAAAAAATATATAAGAAATTTTCAGTTTTCAATTTTTTTTGTGATTTTCCAAAAGAAATTTTACAAATTTTTTCAGCCTCATACCAGTGCACTGCTCGACCTAGAGTGGACGCAAATGTGACCTAATACGGGGCCAGTCACCCCGTTCGCTTCAGGACCGTTTGCGTCCCGCAATCGCGAGGTTCTATTTGTATCTCATTACATCCGAACGAGCGTTTAGGCGACACAAATTTAGCCGACGGCTAAGACGCGTCCGCGTCTCCCCGTGGCTATTCTCGAACGGATGCTCATTGATCCCGAATTTACCGGGAGAAAATTAACCAAGAAAATTCGCATGGACCCCACCAAAAAAATGTGATCTCAATTCACTGAATTTTCATCGCCCGCTCAGAATCGATCATCGACACGAAATGCTTCTCGCTCATCGCTATTTATATCGGGCCGACTTTTCGATTAATGTCCAATGATATATACGACAGTCCATTATCTAATCTGGCGAGCAAGAAAAACCTGTTCCTCATTCAGTGACTCGTCAATGAGATGCAATTACGTTTCACTACGCGTAACGTGGGTGTAGACGTCTGTCACCATAAAGTGTCCTACGCCATTTAACACACATGTGGATACAGCAATTTAATAATTATAAAATATTTTAACTTCCACATATGAATCCATATAACACATCAGGTATCCTCGGTAATGTTTATCAGTGTAAAATCAAAATTTGGCAAAAAAAATATTATCCTAATAAGTATATGTCACGGCTGCCGCTCGGCACACATGACTTATTTTCTAAAGTGGATTTACAGTTCGACTGGTTGCGTTGACACTTGAGTTAATTAGTAGCATTAGACTAATTCAGCGCTGCTTACGGTACCGTTTCGGGTACAGCCAAGTCGAGACTATTGGAAGATCAGTTTAAAGCCAGAGAAAAACGAAACGGAATTTAGGAACGATGTGGAACGTATGATACATATATATGCCTATATAAGCAAAGAAATCCTGAAGCTTAATGGCAACGACCCCTGTGCTGGATTCTCCTCGTCGCCGACGCCTTCGCCAGTCTTTATCCTTACCGTGCACTTGGCTTGAATAGTGAACAGGACGTTGACACTCGGGCCCTTCGGTACCTTCACGTATTCTCACCAAGAACCTTAAATATCAAATGAATTCAATAAAATCACAGCTTCGTCGGTCCAACACGGAATATTTAATATTTGACTGATTCATGATATCCCATTAGTAAACTTTCCAACTGAAGCTGAGAAATTTTCACTATTAATATTCCTGAAAAAAAAATTACATTTTATTACATTCTTACACAGACTATTTATATATATGACTTTTCAAGAATTTGTGATATATATATATTGTATATGTACACACACATAATGATCCCTCTTTACTTTTTATATAACCAAAAGGTAATCCAAGCCCGACTTCGTGTCGTCGACCCGTGCTCGATTAAGTGACGTCCACAGACACCGATCTGCCGGTTCTCATTGTCGCTTTCGCAAAACAACGGATGTGTAGGGACACGCGATATTAAACGCGTTATCAAACACCGGCTCGGTATTACAATTATCAAACTAAATTGAGCCCCAGCTACGTTCCTGGCATCGTATTTCATTCCCGTCACGACATATTGCATCGAATCTGAGCGACACCGAACGATATCGTTCGTTAACAATGAGATCAGGAATATCCGTAATGGTCGTCCGGTTGCTTCTAAAAATGAAATAATTTTCTTGACGCTTGATTTTTATCGGGGCCGTAATATCCTGAAGGATATGAAAAATCGATTGACTGCTCGAGATATCCCCCCCATCCAACAGTCTAACGTTCGAACGAATCTAATCTCATCTCAAGGAACACGCGAAGCCCCTACGTGTGTAAAGCTTCTCTATGAACGTTTTCAAGGTTCAAGGCCAGTTCGTCCAGTGATGACCTCACGTGTAAACTCGGTCATCCGTTATTCAATTAATTAATCCATTGCCTGTGATAAGGCGGCTATCAATTTAATCGCGGCAGGGATCAATGAAAAATTCGAATTGTATAATCGGAGCTCCGATCGTCGGACGCGATAACGATTTGCCGCGCGATATATGTTCAAGTCGTGAATTTCGCTAAATTGCGCAACGTCATAATGCTTAGGACCATCGCGGAAGCCAATTTTTACATTACGGCTGAGAGGTCTTCGTAGAAATTGCGTAACGACCAAATGCCAAAATGATTCGAGATCGTGAGCGGAATTCCTCGCGAAGATATCATATTGATAACGATTTGGATTCGGGTATTTCGTATGGTCATGGGAACAGTGCAATGGTATATCGATCGATTTAAAATTTCTATCCTTCGATCGTCAAGTTATTCGTTCACGATTTTTGCTGAATTTCGGGAATCCGTAACGATTTCGTCATCTCCGAGTACGCTGGCATTATCTGGATGTTCAGTGTTCTGGGAAGCCGCTATCGTCGACCTTGGCTGCCTCGAAGCTTCGGCGCGTGCGCGGCGGACGGAGAGCAACAAGGCGATTTTCATCGGTAGACAATGACTTCGTGTAGCGCGAACCAGTTAACGTATCATATTAATAGCCCGATCGTCGGAAATCGTATGCAAGGACGTATAATGTATATATATATATTGTTCATATACGATTACATTATATACTCCCGTGATAGGTCCCTGAATAAATAACACATGCCTGTTGCGTAGTTTCCATGAGTATTTTCAGTCGCCACGTATCGCGGCTCTGCCGTGCAAAACAGGTGAAGAGTCGAAAAACAATATGCTGGGATATTTTAATATTTTACTAAATATTTAAGCGCGATCGGGAATCACGTTCCTCGAACGTTCGGCAGTTCGAGGTTTACGATTGTTTTCATACGTTATTTTCAAGAACGTACGGGTTCTGCTAATTTTTTGTATGAAAATTATTTTTCGCCAGACATTCCGAGTCTTGGCTACCTCCGTTAATACTGCGGGTTAGACTTTTAACGTATTTCAGGTTATTAGTTTTTACCTTATTTGCCTATATCCGCCCTAGACACACACACGTGACATTCACATCAATTTTCAGAATTAGGGCTCACGGTCGTATGGGATCAAGCACGGTGTGGGACGTGTATAGGACATGGGATAATTGGTACCAGTTAAGGCTGGATATTTGGGGAGACCTTGACGAGTCCAAGCGGAGTACGTGTCGTAATATCCGGCTAGTTTAGGTACCGAATACTGTGTAGTACAGTGGGTCATAGGTCAGACCTGATAAAAGACAGAAATATGTAGAGAGAGAGAGAGAGAGAGAGAGAAAGGCCATTAATTGTTTTTTGATAAATATAATTATTTTTAATAATTAGGATTTTTCATTTTCATAATTATCCATGAAATTATTTTCAAATTAATATTTCATCGCTGTCCAGGTATATTCTTATTTAAGAAACTTATGGGCGACTATGTGCGGCACGAATGTGAATTCTTTAACGTGCGACGGAGATCTCGTTATGATTCAAGTGTATTCTCATGTGACCTTGTCCTTGAAAATAATCTCTCGCTATCGGACGAGGCGTTCGGTCGCGGTCGCGTCAGCCTCCGCCAAGCGCGATTAGCGGTCGCACGACGTTTCTCGATGCCGGCGAATAATAAGTACGGGTTTTAATGATGTAGCTTCGGAGAAGGAACGAGAGGGACTGAGAGGTAACGATTGCACGAGTAAACATAATGGTTGAACAAAATATCTATACGGGAGACATTTGTTGGACTTAGGAATAAATAATATACAATAATATGTATAATATACGTCACATATAAAACACTGAGGAACCCCAGAACCGATTGACGTCATCGTGTTAAAATGGTTACCATGGTGATCGAAATGCGATGGGACGTCATGGTGACTAAAGACGACCTCTACGTTATATCAGTGTGTATATATATATATAATATATAACTACTCTAATCAAATGCAATATGAATAAATAAATTTATAAATAAAATCTACGTTGCCTTGCCACAATAAATTTTCTTTTGTAACTCTCTTATCAATTGATAACCGATTGAATTTTGAAACGATACCCATCGCGAGTCTATAGGATCTTACATTTATCTTTTGTCACAGAATTAAAATTCATCGAATTCCAACAGATTTCCCCATAAAAATAGTCCTCGGGTGTCACTCCGGGGGGTCAAACGTCCGGATGGCGAAGCAGAATCGAAGAAAACGTGCCCAGTAGTCAATACGTTGTCTGTCCGGTGTTCGCCCGTGACCAGGCGGCCTTGTCCTTGTACGACGTGGCAGCAGTCGTCAGCCGCCAATCCGCCGTGGAACCTTCCTACGGCAAGCACGGTCACATAAATTAATTTGCCACTTTGCCACTGGTAAACTTCTACCGGGTGGCACTGTCGGAACGAAGCTACACGTACGTTACGTTTATGCATATCAGACGTTATTATGAAAATTGACAAAATATGCAATAATAAGGGGTTAGAATCGTATGACGTGAATCTAGACAAAAGTCCATTGTGCGTACACGCATCGGTCGACTGGAAGGCATTCCGTGAAGTCGGCTACAGTTTTGTTAAGAAACGCTGCGCAGAAATCTCACCGGACAAAACAAGCTGGCTCAAGTAACATTATGCAATCCTTTGCGTAGACGTCGACTGACGGCGACGACAGCGACGACAGCGACGTCTCCGTGAATCAAGGACGACGGACGACTCGTCGAGCTGGAAAGGTGGACTCGTGTTTCCGATGATACAGCTGGGATGACGGAACTTTATTCAGGATTAATGTTCTGCCTCCTTGTCTCTTTTTTTACCACTATTTTTTGTTCTTGTCGTACAAAGAAGATTCGGTAAGTGGATGTTGTTCGGTACGGAGCAGGTAGTACGAAATGGATGTTATTTTACAATAACAATTTGACAATAACGTATTTAATCACTTTGTAAATTTTTTTTATTCCTCGACATCGAAATATTCGATTACCTTGGAAAGACCTGTATCATTTTTTTTTCATTCTGATGAGTCAATACCACCTCGAGCCGGAAACAAGGAGTGATGATGGATGATCGCAAAAGTGACGTGAGATTAGATCAACCCTAAAACTATGAAACAACAGAATATTAATTGTTTCGTTACAACGAACATACGAATACCTATACAATTTTAACACGTGCGCACGTTCTCCTTGAAAGCTTACATATTGTTCATCGGTCAATCATATACTTGTGGGTATCACACGTGAACCGAAAGGAAACGATCGCGTGACGCAAATCTCCACATGTACATCATCGTTACGTCAAAGTCTATTACAAAACGTCGTTATTTCCCCGGAACGAGAGAAAAACAAGTAAGAGTAAACAAAGCGCTAAAACCCAGAATCCTTTGATTTCAATAGAAAAATCAGTCTCAGCTACGGAGTGTCAAGTTAATAAAAATTACTTTTTTTTTTCTTTAAAAAAATTTACAAAATTTCACACAGCTTTCCCTAATCTTTTATCTCTCCCACGTTGCCTTTTTCTTCTGTATCTTCCTCCATCTCACCAAATTGCTAAAGTGACGTTTCCAGTCCCGCCAGTGCCTTCCTCGTGTCCTTGCTAAGATCGACGATCCGATCGACCTTGTAGGCCGTTTCGTGTTCCGATACACGCGGCTCGATCCGAGACACGAGGATGGCTTCGCTGGTGTGTTGGCCCGTTGGATGTTGGGTTCGTCGGTCTATATATAATTGGTGGTCGCTTATTTTTCGGCGGGCGACCTTGACGGGATATTCGCGATCACCTGACGTCGCGTTACGTAATCCAGAAACGTCCCCGTCGCACTTCCACCATACGTCCGCCGTATACTATCAGACTCACGACCCCCACCCCACCAGATCATCTCTACATCCATCAGTTACTCTAGCAACGTTTCTGGATTATGGAGTCGTGCTAGGCAATCTCTGAGCTTGTACTTCATCCCTTACTCTTCCTGTACCTCCCCCTGGTTACTCTGCCACGTGCTCGTCTATAATGCCTTTATGTGTGTCACGTACAAGGTATATTTCAATACACATAATACTGTAAAATCATTCGTAACTAATTGCTGAATTATTCCGATACGGAATGCGGGTTAGTATTATTATTGTTATAAGAAATATTAAAATTTTTAATTCGATTTATAGTCCTTGTTTTGATTGATCGTTATTGTTATTATTATCAATAGATTTTAATGTTCATTCGATCGAATATCACATAATTTTGATACAGTACCTCGGCAAGCTCGTGATCACGGAATCGATTATTTTGCGAATTTTCATTTATTACACTCATCAGATGGTAACTACAAGATAATCAGCACGCAGTTAGTTATCACAAGTGTATAAATATATATATGATATAATCTGTTAAGGATTAAGTAATTTTAATGAATTTTAAAAGATCGCATCGCTCTTGCTATTGGCACAAGGTTGACTAAGTGATTTGTCGTATTTGCCAATGTCGATCGAAGAATTGAAAAAAAAAAAAGTTAAACAGCATTGAAGATTTTTAGTCTTATAAAAATTTTGAACATTTTCCACCAAGGCGACAGTGAAATTTAAGAAAAGAATGAAACGCGCCTCGGAAATAGAAATTCTAAAATTAGGTTGACAAAGTCAAGGACAGGCAGTGGTAAAAGCCAAAAAAAGAATGAAGGATTAGATTGTCACAGTCGATACTTTTTTTTACTAACGCGAGTTTCTCAAAACGCGCAGTATACGAGACTGCGCGTGGGAGGCGTCTTGGCTTAAGGAGACTTTTTTTTTATGGGATATTTTTTTTTGACTCTTTACCTTTTCACATTCAATCCATATCACGTGCCTCGATGATATCTGGATCCAAATCGATGATAATGCAAAGTTCGAGCGAGCTCGTTGAATTTATGAAATAAAGGTAAATGCCAAAAAAAGGGACTTTGAGTTATCGTTACTTTTTTTTTTACATACTCAGTTTATGAAAATTTTTCCACAGAAGTTACAGGAAGCACTCAAAATTGTATTCGACAAGAGTACAAGGGAACTTCGATATGGATGAAACAAGAGAGGACGACATGGGTAACGTTTAAAATAAATATTTGTCAAGTTATGTTACTAAATATTAGTCCAATAAAAATACTGAAATTACTTTATCGTCCGGGAGCCTAATTGGTATTTAATCTTGTGACGTAGCTACGCCGTGGTTTCAGCCTCGAGAGGCATTCGCATGAACTCGAGGAAGTGGCGATAGCTTATCGATTACATATCGCGTAAATTAAATCGACCCGCATCACGTGTTCGCTTACGCGTGTATCTTCACAATTTCCCTTTTCGTCGATTTTATATTAAAACAGATAAAGGTAATTGCAATGCAGCCAATAGAATCCGACGGAATTAAATATCTATAATAAATCAAAACTAATTATTCATTGATTGAAAACGTCGCTTATCGCGTATTTATTATCAATGAAAAGATCTCGATTGAGTTTCATAGGAGTCTCTGTATCTGGCAATGCTGCTCCGCACAATAACAATGCTCTGAGTTCATCTTATCACTTGTGTACTCTTTATGTAAATTTATAGTCAATAAATGCTAATTTCCCGTAGCTCGAATCCAGCGACTGGAAACTCGTGATTTTTGTATTTTTAGATGCCATTGACATTTTTACATAGCGCCACGAGCAGCCAAACACAAAAGACAGTACACACATGTATCTATGCATATGCTACGTATACGCTAAAGAACAGAACCGTTGAGCCGCCTACGCCTGCCCTTCAAAAAACTTTTCGTCTCTCCGCTCGAGCTGGTAATAATACGAGGATAAACTTGGAATTCATTGTTCGAGCTGTTTGCTTTCTTGTTTTCGCCTCTCTTGTTCCGTTCACAGCTGCAGCCACCGTTCCTGCATTCAACTGCTACCAGCAAACTCATATCTGCGGCAACGATCCGGAGTTGATTCCCTTTTTTTGCGTATTTTTATAGTGACACCAAGACTAAAAAAAATTAAAATATACACAACCATAAACCAGACATTAGAACTGGACATGAGTTAACATATACTGTAGACGGGAACGTGTCCCGCGAAATTCAAGCACTGTAAACTCACTCACTTGATTGTCCTGTTTGCGAAGATGCAGGCAGCATGAATTTCAAAAAAGTATGGCGTGGGCGGATTTTTCTACAGTGATTCGCTCTTGCTTCTTTTTCCTATACACGTCACTAGAGAATGGTGCCGTTGAACTCGAATATCGCGATACGTGAAATTGGACCATTCCCAGAAGTCCACCTCGATTGGCGTAGATAGTCCGTTTTTTTTTTCATTAAAATTTACTGCACCAAGAGAACGAACGTAGATTTAATATAATTCAAAAATTAGGAATCAAGCCGAATTTCACGTTTCCCCAATTTATATAGTTATACGCAGCATCAATTTGTCTGGACCAATATTTCCCTGACTCATTCTTGTACATTCGTTCCAGTTTTCTCGGAATCGTTACTCTCCTTTACTGATATCAAAGAGATGGAAAGTCGACACCCGAAGCATAACGAAAGCCGTATGACAGAAGTAATTTCTTTACTTTCTCCGGTAAGCGGGTCGTACACTCAAGGCTGGACAGTGAGAGTGGTTATTCTCGTTCGAAATAAGAACGTATCCACATTCGGATACAAAAGTATAAGCAAGTTGCATCGATCGATAAATAACTCCCAAACGAGTTCAAATATTCCCGCTCTTCCATACCACTCGAATACGGGACCAATGACGTACACAGTTACACTGGACCGTTTCCGCTCCGCTATTCGACGTACGATTTAATTATTTTCTAACGAAAACTGCAGTTTGTTAACCGTGACTAAAAGTCATTAAAAATTTACAATTAGCCAAAAACTCTTTTCCATATTCCTTATAAGAACCTCCGAGTCTCAATGACTATTCTTGTCCCGACGGGGAGTCCATAACCTCAAAATTTGTCTTCACAGACATTCTCTCTCCTAGGTCTCGACAAATAAGAACCAAATTTACACATAATTCGTAAACATAACTTAAACGCAGCACGTGCCCCATAAATTTTGACAGAGGAAAACAAAATGAGCTCGACACGTGTTACCGTGAAATCTTTCAAGTCAATACAAAGATGCGTCGCACAGGGGGCGACACGTCCTCTCACGCTTTCACATGTTCCTCTATGCACGGCAGTTCGACCGATTAGACGCTGTTCGTTTCGTTGGCTCGATTGGTTCACTCAGTTCAATGGTTGGCTTCCGTGAGTCCGTTGCCCTCGTGCTTGTAGGTTATGCAAGCGCCGAAAGAATATGTAGGTTGCGACTACTAGTTCCGACTCTCTAGTTCAGTCTAGGCACTGGTGGCGGCGCTGCTGGTACTATGAGAATGCACTTCAGGTTTTTCGGGCTTGACGTACCTAGCGGGATGTCGCAATTCGATCCAACGGTCTGTCGAAACCGTCTCTATGGTTAAACTCTAGAAGAAATCTCTTGGAAATTCTTTTCTTGCATGTACTATTACAGTCTTTTGACCCCTGGCCTATTATGTGTACAGACACCTACGAAGAGACTTAATAAGAATCAATTAGCTGTGTGGTGTGTGTGTACACATACAAGTGCTAACTTTGACCGGTATACATAGATATGATCGAAACTGACGTATTATTTTAATCGGAATGAATTTTTGTGTGATTCAGGGTAATCATGCGTTAAAAAAATTATATCTAGCTAATGGCTTATAAACGATTAGGCTTAACTGTGTATGGAATATGTTTGTCCATATTTTAAGTGTACTTATATAAATTGATTTAGCTAACATGCCGAAACGAGCGTAACAGTTTCCAGGTATAGAGATCAAATTGAAAATTTGTAAGGGCGTTTTTACGCATCTCTATGATCCGTGTCGAAGAATTCGGTAGCCGTTACTATCGAGAGCAACGCTTATCGAAAAATTTAAATTAATTCGCTTCGAGACATCTTCGTTAATTCCAGGTTAATCGGCGACGCGTGAGTCCGATTCGATGAATTATTACACTTCGAGAACCTTCAAGGCTGTAACCAGTTTTATAAACGCATACGAGGTTACGGTATATGAATTAAAATTGTTATCAATTTTGTACGAGACCAGGTCAAATCTTTATCATGCTCTTTAGAGGTCTTGGAGGGATTTGGCTTATTGTCTTGATATAAAAATTCTAATGATAAGAATGATTTGGTATTGTTCCAAATCATTCCTTTTACACCCATATATATAAATATATATATATTAATTAAAATTATTGAATAATTATATTTTTTGAAATTTTCTTCAACCCACGTCACGACTTCTTTTTTTGTTCCCACGTACATACAGAGCCTCTTTCACGTCTACTGGCTTCATTTAACAGATTGCCGCTGATCGGGGTCGGCAAAGGAAATCGAATGACGATAACGACGAGTCGTGCTTGGAAATTCCAGAGATCGAGACTCTCTAGTTGCCCTCGAAATGCTCGATAGAAATGGACCTATGCAGAGGAGCGATCCATTCTCTTCCTAGGATGAAGATGAGGTTAGCTCCCATGAGTTTCACCAGCTGCCACTCTGGTACTCTCTCTTTGCTGGTGAGGTCACCGGGTCACCCACGCCTCGATTCGATCAACTAGATCGTAGAGGCAGAGTCTCCTCGCGAAGCTTCGAGTCCGTCGGCAGCAAGTAACATTCTGTAAAATCAGATAATATAAATCGAGTTATTACTTTGTCGTATTCTACGGCATTAAAATTAACTAATCGGGATTTCAAATTTAAGCCTAGTTTCTAAATGCACGTAGATCATAGGCGCACCTCTGATCCCGCCTCGAAAATCTTTCCTCATTCTATCTCGAAAGCAGCCAGTCACTCCGAGTCCTAACCAAGCTATCCCTGTATGCTCTATGGCGAAGTAAACCGGTGAACGGAATGGAGGTTACCGAGTGAAAGATAGTGAAACCGAAAGTTCTATTCGTTCTACTTTCCATTGCGCTGTGCCGAATAATTGGGTCGTGCAAATCTTTTTCTTCGTTCGCTTTTCATTTTTGTCGCGAAACTCGTGAGTCATCGATATCAATAAAAAAATTTTATAATTCACTGTTATTTAATATGGAACATTTTATGAACCGCTTTAACGATGATTTCTTCGCTTTGGTTTACGGTCTTCGTTCTCTAGTGCTCGATTGCAATTACTCGGGCGAACGTGTGCTGCGGGCTAATTTGTGCACCGCGAACTTAAGTATAAACGTAATAGTAAACTCCACGGCTAATGACCCGGGATCATTGCTCTAACCAGGAAATGAAACTAACGTTGGAGAATTGCATGGTTTTCCTGCGATTACCAAAACAACGTCGGCTTTCAAGATTTACGTATAGAAATACGTAAGGGGGAAAAGTCAATTTATATATGACATAATACGTACGTCAATAAAATCGAATCGATCGAGATAAAGCGAGTACGTATTGTATCTGTTGAAAAAAAAATTTATATTATGATATTGTATGCGTTTAATATCTACGTGAAATTCATCTAATATTTTGATCGATCGATCGATTTCTATTTTTTGATTATCTATCGTTTCTCGTAACTAGCAGCTTTTCGTTGATGTTTATTGTTACGAAGGCGACGCTCTCAATTTTTATCATCCTCCGCTCCAAACTTGTACGAATTATTTGTATATCGCATTCACGGTATAAATCGCAGTGTAAGCCTCCACTTTCTCCATTGCAAAAGTAAAAGTTTAGCTTACTCCCTCTCTTTCACTTCCCACGTCGGCTTCGAGAGACGGTGAGACGTTGCAACTCGGTCGCGCAATGCAACTCCGTCTGACTCGAGAGTTTTGTAACCTCTCGCGCATGAACTACTTACTGGGATCGCGACTTTCCTTAGCTCGAGCCGTTTCTTACTTCGTGAGAACACGACGCAGCGCCACGGGTATAAGTGCGGCCAACGATAAAAACAAAACTAAAGAAATGTTCTAAATCAGAAAGCAGATTTCATCCAGCGCTTAAAAGCTGAAATATGCGTTTTTAATTGAATTGAGAAATTTTTATTAGGATTTTCGGACGAATCTCAATTGAAAAATTTTATAGCTTCATTTTTGTTGAGGGAAAAAAACACATTACAGTTTCAAATTTTACAGCGTATCACCAGATAATCTTCTTTTGTAATCCAGTTACCTTTACTACGACTTTCTTTGTCTTCTCTATACACTCAAGTATATATAGGCTATTTATATATCGCGAGAGAAAGTACTGCCACTCTCGTGACACATTTCTCTCGCTTCTCGTGTTACGTAAATTTCTTGCAAACCGCAAATTTTCCGGCTCCACGCTGTGTTCCTGGCTTGACAAGCGGATAAGGATTGCTGGGAACGTATTTAGATAACGTCATTTACGTAAGGGCTGTGTAGTCCGATGTAACCGAGAGATACCGGCACGAAAGAGGGCGGAGGATATGGATGGTAAAATTTCGCAAGGACTTCCGTCGATGGGCCACAGACCACGAGAAAGTACATCCGTCCGGATATTCCGCAAAAAGAACATTTCTTTGGGCCACTTCCCAGGATGATATTTCGTAAGCTGATACGTCACGCGAAAACATTTCACTGACAATTGATAAAATTTTTAACAATTTACTGCCATTAATTATGATAAATATAATTTGAAAGCTTGATCGTCTGTCATTTTATTAATAGAAAACAAAACTTAACAGCTAATGTTTCCGTAGTGTAGTGGTTATCACGTGTGCTTCACACGCACAAGGTCCCCGGTTCGATCCCGGGCGGAAACAAAGCTTTTTTCTCCAAATAGTATACTGAACAAAAAAAAATTGAAACAACAACTGTAAATAACAAGAACAAGAAAAATGATACATTAAACAACGTTTACTCGAGCAATCGTCTGTTCCAACAATAGCAAAAGAAAAGAAGTACAAAGAGACATCTTGCGTCAATAAAAGAATAGAGATTTCTTATACAATATCTGATAAGAGCATTATGCGCTATTATACGGTAAATCGCTACGACGAATCGATAGAAGTGAGAAAGACGAATGGTCCACCATGCTAATGCATATTCTACTAGCCGGAGAAGTTACCATCGGGCCACCAGGTGTCGCAGCGGTCAAGCAATTTGCTTATCGATGGAATTCTAAATGCATTTGAAAATTCCAACAGGATCTTCACATATCAAAGAAGTCTTCCTAGCTCTTTGTGGTAAAAGGATGTGCCAATGTGTGGACTGGCACGAGGATGAGAAGAAGGCCAGGGTAGGGCAGACCAAGCTGTCTCAAGGTCGGTTAGACACAAGGGCAACTTCAGTCTAGTCTGAAACTGAACTCAGCCGCGCCCTTCGAGGTCGTGAAATCTCACCACTACATCCCATACCGAGTCTTTATTATTCCATCTGCTTGAAATAATATGCCATTCCATCCAGTGTGACCTTCGCACTAGGTAATCCAGAATTCGATCTGAAGCCAATGGACCATATTGATATACATCTCATCCAGATTTCGTCAATTTTGAATGGCCTCAAAAGAGAAGTCAGTTAAAAGACACAAAAATCCTGATAATACATAGAAATTAAAGACATCTAAATTAGTTCCTTATCTTCATTAAATTCATCTAATTAGTAGACACGCGCCTACGAGTCGAAGAGGTCAAAGATTGACCTCGGGCTCCTCAATGCCATTGACGTTTCAATTTAATACGATCCCAGACTGCATTATAGTTCAATTATAATAAAGAGGAACATACGTGAATATTACATATGAAAAGATACGAATTATTCTCGTGTGTAATCATTATTTTTACATATAGAGACATTGCATAAGACATTTCTCATTAGTCAAAAATTAAGTATGTGTAAATTAATACTAAAAAAACGGGAGTTCAGTCCTTTCTTTTCCTTTTTATGAAAATAAAAAAATTTTGACCAACTTGACAAAACTTGACCTCAAAGGTCGATAACGAAAGAAGAAAAGAAACAAGAGATAAGAGAAAAAAGAGAAAAGAACGACAGATGTCAAGCTGGAACTTTTATCAAGGCAAAAATGCCGACAGCGACCCGCTACTCGATTATATTAATAGCAAATCCAAGTACAAGCATATCGTTTATTGGACACGAGTTCACGGTCTTCTTGATTATTACTTATGGAAAGATACAGTGTCTACCCATTAATACCTTCTACCATGAATTCCGTATAAGCTATATTTTATACCGAATGCGTGTTCCGATATTGATTGCCTATGGAGAACCAGTGTACAGGTACTTGTCATATTTTAGAATGTTTTCCACAAGGTTACTTTACGTGCATCCATATAAAAATACTCGTACAGAGAGCGTGTTTCTCCTGATTGCGAATCTAATGAAAATATACTCATACACGTATATATTTATTATTTCTACAGAATTTACACATAAGCATATTCCAACCACTATATATTACAGACTGATTAGCAAACGCACACTAAAAACATTCAGTACTAAATTACAGATACATACATCTATCAGCCATGGACATAGGGACTAAAGTCCCTATAAACGTATTTCAAGTAGCCATTTGTAAAGCGCCTTTACGTCTAGTAACCTCAGGAATATCTGCCCTTGAGTTCAAGATCTCGTAGACTCCTTCGTCCAGCAGCACTCGAGCACGCATTATTAGCCAGGACCAATTTTGTCTGTGCGAATACTAATCTGTCGGCTGCATTGTCTTCAGGGACGCACACCAAATGACACCCGAAACAGCCAGGTGAGATTAAAAATAAAAAAATTTTAACCATAAAAAAAAGAAAACACAAAATTTCCTGGACACAGCATACAATTCCAGAATTTTGCAAATAACTTTTGTCTACCAATAATATTATTTTAAATAGCCCCAGAATATACTCAAACAGCACAGCCAAGTTCTGCGCCCCTGAGTCTTCAAGATCCAGGGGATGAGAGCGTGATCCTGGCCTCGGTCAGGATTGTCAGACTCCGAAGCAAGGGAGCAGCTAGCATGGCTGTATATGTATATACGTAGAGACGGGGTCCGAGAAGACGCTGTGAAAATACCAATGTAAAGGGTGGGAGGAGGAGGAGGATGAGGAGGGGAGGCGAGAACGAAGAGAGTAAGTAAAGGAAGCCAAGAGAGGAAGACGCAGAGGAAGATCAAGAAGAGGGGTACCCAAGAGAAACGAAGTAACACGTAGATAAGGCACGCTAGTAGCCAGCGCCACGCTTCTGACTGCGGGGTGAACGTACCAGCGGTAGACGCAAAAATCCCTCCAAGGTCGGTGCATCCCTGTTCGTCGTTCCGTACCTACGTCGTCCACACGGATTCCCTGGGAGCCCACTACCATCACCACCATCACCACCACCACCACCACTTGAGAAAAGGCAAGTAAAACGTTCACCCACGCGACCAATCGTCTGCTCTGGACTGCTCGTAGATGCACGGGAGAAGAAAAGGAAGAAGTTGAGGACGAAGAGGAGGAAAGGGAGGAGGAGGAGAGGGGGGGCGGGAGGAGAAGAAAGAAGGTTTTAAGAGGGTGACGAGACGGTAAGAGATGGCGTGCTTAAGAGGGAGAGGAGATATGTATACAGTAATACCGAGATACGAGCACAATGCCACTTGGCTTTGATATTATTTCTGGAATAAGATTAGAGAGACGCTATTGCTCCTGTTACTGATGCTGGACGTTGCTTATGTGCTATACGCGTCTTTCTGATCCCCTCGCCACCTGCTATTCTTGCTTGGGATGCCAAATGCCATTACTGCCACCGTTCGACCATCTTTAAGACTTCCTCGCGCCGATATCTATTACGTACTGTGTTTGCTTAGCCATTTCTTTATACCCTACGTCATTTTCAACCAATCCCAAGGAGGCATGAACGCGCGCACGACAAAAGAATGGCAAGGGAGGATGGATCGAGCCGGCGGACGCTCAGGGGTTAACGGCCGGACGCGCGTCCTGACTGCAGACGGCTAATAAAAATATCTTATGTTGGCCCTTGCAACCCTTTTTGATAACCTTGAACAGCAGATTTTATTGGCGGTAAGTGATACTGGGATTTGATGGGTTTTTCAATTTCTTGGTTAACCCTTTCTTTTTTATTCGTTCTCATTAAGTCGTCCCGGGGAAACTTCGTAGGACTGTCCCTTGGGACGTTAGCGGAGGGCTGGATGATCTGTTGCTTTTTAATGACGGAACTAATCGGCGGCTGATAAGAGCTTAGAAAAATGCGTTATCTTGGCTTTGTTATTCGTGGGGCAACGCACTCGCACGCATCGCTCGCAGAGGCGAAGAGATAAAGGAGTTTGGTATGGATATATAGTGTGTATGCATATATGCCTGGGTATATTTATGGCATGCGGTGCATTGTGGGATTTTTAATTATCGAAATTTAAATGATGCTGCGGATTAAATAGATCGAGAATTAATATAGTCTGTGACGGTATCAGGGAAATCGATAATATCGATTGGTATATGACTGATTAGTGCTGTTGGTGTAATATCGATTTATAGGAGAAAAAAAATTGTTTCCGCCCGGGATCGAACCGGGGACCTTGTGCGTGTGAAGCACACGTGATAACCACTACACTACGGAAACGTTGTTGCTTGTGGAGTCTATACGCTGAAATCCCATAAAAATAGAATAGTCGAAAATTTATTAAAATTCTTATCAACTGTCATTTATCATACTTCCAGTATCCTCTCGTTTGGTGGTATTACAAAGTTCGTTATCTTTTCAAAAACAATTTCAATTGTACACGCACGTTCACGCGTGATGAACGATCGTTATTCATACGTACATTTATACACACGATTAAACGTCCACTGTCACAAAGAAATCTCATAGGCAATACCGTGCGCATAGGTTATCGCGACCTCGCGTAATTATCGTAACATTTAAACGTCGCGAATCGCAAACTGTATCGGACCCTTTGTTTCGCGTATATGTGTGTCGAGGTGACCATTTCATATTTTATAAATATTTCTACCGTACGGCCTTCGCCGCGTTTACGCACCGGCGTTACATAGGCGACTTGGTCACGCACGACAACTCAGCTAATTACGAACACGTACTTGTTCCGCGAATATCATCGGATCAGCGAAGGTTAATGACAAGTCAAAAGACATGTACGATTATAAATAGAAAAAGAAAATTAAGTAAGCCAACCATCGAGAGCACGCTGTTCGAAAAACTTATTTTTACGGGAAAAAATTTGCATCAACCGTCATAATTATTTCTCATGTCCCTAAATTTTTTCAAATTCCTACAATTTTTCTTCTTTCCGTGCGCATAATGTACATCATTTTAAACTCCTGATTCCCACTCCGGTTTATTCGTATCACGAGGAGAGTCATGTACGGTCATCTAACGACGAAAGACTCGACTGACTATAAAGTAACGATTCCTCGTGAGTCATCGAGAATAATCCGAACGCTGTCCGTCACGAGCGTCGTGACGCACAAGGCCAAGGTCACCGGCAGTTATCATCGAATAAATTAATATACCCCTTGAACGTCCACGTCGTCCTGTACCGAGGAAAACAATGACTCGTATTCAGCCTACCATTGGCCACTCGTATACTTTTCATTACTGAAACGACAATGCCAGAGATTAGGAATTGATTTACGTTGCCAAGTATCTGGCTAAATGGTGAAAGCATACGCTTGCGATATCGCGTACAATTTTTTAGCGTACAATAAACACGGCAATTTAGTGCGAAGCTTTTTTCTGGCTTTCGATGCGTTTCTAGAGACTGTTGTGACGTAAAAAAAATCCCAGATAATATTAGCACGTGCAGCCGAACCACTGGAATTTCCAATCAGTACCGAGTTTATCCGTTCTGGATTGGCAAATTGTTGACGCGCTTCGGAGCCGTCAGAGGTTGTCTGGGACTTATCGAATAACTTATAGGGATTCCTGGAACCTGGTGAATCATCCAGGCGAGTGTCCCGTCTAGAGGAAGGACGGAATTCTGGAGAAAAAATATATCTAGTATATTTCTCCTGCTATTTCGGGGACCTTGAAAATTTCATTTCAACTATTACATATGTACATAAGACGGTCTATACACGTAGATTTATATTCCGTACGAAACGCGCAAAGACTTCTTAGTTGACGACGAAAGGACAGAAGAAACGAGTGCTTAAAATTCGCAGGATACGCTTCCGGTAATCTTGGCATCCGGGAAAATAATATATCTCACCAGTGTCGCGTGCGTCTATTTATAATAAATAACGAGCTCGGTTCAAATCCATTAATACACTAATTAGTCACTGGTGTAAGTATTCGGAAAAACCATTAACACGTAGCATCCATAACACACATTTTGGAATTTTATTTTTCGACAAAGTACAACAATTCCTGCCCGATAACAATGTTTCCGCGAATTTTCTTTTTTTAGAATTTTACGTGGGAAACCGACTCGCCGCGTCTTGCATAGACGAAGGATACCTGGGACGAATGCCCGGGAAATTCAAAATCGATAAACACACCTAACGGCATATCAGTAAAGTAATTGTTACGTTAAACAAGTATCGTTGGCGATGCCAAATTTTATCCGCGAATCGGTTTACCTGTAAATTAAGAAAAAATATCTTTTTTCAAACACTCCTGCAAACCACCGCGTACAGGCAAGTGCATGAAAAATATTTGTCTTCTTTCTCAGGCACAAGGTAACGCAGTGCCGCGCGGCACCGGAGAGACAATGCAAAAGCATGTAAATAAAAAAAAAAGAAAAAACACATACAAAAGTGATACGTATTTATAAGAATGTCTCGTGTCGGCAAAGAGAGTGCGTATACGGATAACTTTAATTCACACATACGAGCCACGTGAACGCACACGATGCACGTAAGTGGCAACGGGGGTATTTAGTGTCTCATTGTTCCGCGCGGCCTTGCATTTTACACACATGGCTTTTGTATACAAAGTACCTCGTATAGGAATGCAGTATATTGTTAGTGGCAGTGCCTCCCGGTATCCCACTTGTTTCCAAGTATTAATTGCAATGGCAGAGCGAAACGGGCGTTAACGATGTCGAGCGTTAAGAGTCAAATACAGGTATGACCTTTGACCCCAAGCTAATTCGAGATTTAATTGGCAATCACGTCCGGCAGGGAATTAGAATACAAAATCCTATACGGTTAAAAGCTCGTACGAACGCAGATTTGGCTAGTACGGTGTAACTGTTGATATCCCGAAGGTTGGCTTGACATGATACATGCGAGTGCGTAGGGGGTAGAATGAGTTAAATTAACTAGAACGGAATGGACTTGGGTTTGAGCAAGGGTGAATATTTGCCCGTGGTTGGTATAGGGGTATCTTTTTTTAGGGTTGGTAGGAAAAACGTAGAAAGAGGGCTCCAAGGTTCGGAGCGTTGGATTTATCGTAGGGCCAGGGGGGGGGAGGGGGGGGAGTGGTGGTAGCATCCCTTGAGATTGAACGACCTTGAACTCTCCCTTAGCAAGGTGACCCTGGCACGTGCGCATAATAACACAACTGCCCTTGCGAGAAGTCCCACCAACCCCTACGAAGGTTTCAAGTTCACCTACTTCAGCCAAGTTCTCCGGGGCGCTGGGTGGAGGGGAGGGGACGAAGGGTGGGGAGAGAGAAGAGCAGCGTCGGGGAGGGTGAGTGGGAAGGGGGGGTGAGTTGGCAGTTCTGCCACTAGAGGGTAGCGGTGGTGGTGGTGGTGCTGCTGAAGAAGGGTGGTAGATCTCTCCCAGCGGACAGAACGTTAGAGAAAGGTTAGGCGGCGAGGGTGGCTTTTACGCGAATAATAAGGGATGAAGAGCAGCGTAGGTGGTGAGACGGTTACGAGGTTATTCGAAGGGTCGTTACGCGGGTTTTATTACCAGCAAGGCCATCGGTTGAAGGTCCGACGTCCTCGCGTCTTCCCAATCCTTAACATGTGCACGATCATCATCATCATCATCATCATCATCATCCCTATTTAACGGATTACGCTGATCCGGTCTCTCCGATAGCCGTGAACCCTTTACCCGGCAAACCTTTGTTGTTGTTCTCATCGAAGAATTAAAAATTACCAATAACCTCCGCGTACGACTCAAAGGCTAAAGGTCGAAATCCAGTGATCGAGTATACCTACGAAAAGTATTTTTCTCCAAGCGTCTTCGCAGAATCTGAAAAAACGGCTTTAACCGCCCCTAATTGAACAGCATCGTTGACGAAACAGTAGAGAGGCTCAGAGCTTCTTAGCAGCGGAGTCCCGTCGGTCCCACGGCCGTGTGCACAGATCGATGCCACCAATGTCAATGTCAATCCTAGGGCAGATGAGGTCAGTGGGTGGTGAAGGTAGGTGTAGCCACCCCCAGCACGTGGCATTACGTCACTACGACGTCAGAGAACCACCCAGCAGCGAGGACTCTCCTTGCTCCTAGCTACCCCTAGTCGACCAGCAGCCGACGACCACCCACCCGATAACAGCAATATCCAGCAACCCCCTTTTCGCAAGCCTCGAGGATAACCAGTGGCTCCTTTCACCTCGAAACAGCCTAGGCTCGCCTTGTGCCGAGCAGTCGTTTTGCGTCACCCAACCTGTTGATCTAGCCAAGAATAAACTCCTTCTACTATGGAAAGCACGACATTCGTGCATGTGCACATTGAATGTACATTCGTGTGTTATTACGTCACATCGTATCAACTGTCCTTCATCCCCCTCGAAAACTATTAATTTTACACTCAACTGTACCACCTCGCCAGCACCAGTTCCAAGCTCAGCCCCCTATACCTCGTCCATCCAAAACCCAAAGTACCAAACTGTACTCGGTAGTGATCGCTCGAGCCCAACTTAAAACCAAAATCAAAAAAAATCCGACAAAAAATGACGCTACTAATATTATCCGCGCACTCGAGTAACTCACTTTCAAAAACCCTCGATACTCCACAGACAACAAAGCTCCAGCATTGAGACAAAGGCCCGGCCACCATCCTGACACCAACTGCGCATAGGTACCAGCATCCCCAAAGACATCCAGGGAATGAGAAGATTCGCAGCGGGTCCAGTTACCGTCATCCGGTCGTTCCTCATTTCGGGTGGTCGGCTACGAAAAAGTAAAGACCTTCTATACCCAACTGCACCATACCTCCATTGCATCATCGACCAACCTAACCTCCGCCTCTACTAGATACCAAAAGTAGGGGAATCCCCCTTCAATTTTCAGCCGCCTCCTCCTCCTCAATAAAGAATTTTGCCTGTAAGCGAGAGTCTAGGACTCGAACGTGATATCCCTATTCAAGGTCCGATGGCAATGCCCTCATCTAAGGTCGGACAGGGTACCAACCTTAAAAATATGAAAAATCAAGGGTTGCAAGGCAGATACCCAGGCATCTCTCGTTTCCCTCAGTCAATCGATACCACCCATGGCATATGACATATGGGTGTACACACACCTTCTATGGGATCATATATATAGGTATATATTCTTATCAATTTCACATACTTATAATAATAATAACTGACTCCTCACCTGTCCTCATTCAGACATATATTCGAAGGTTAACGGTAGCCAGGTGTTAGCAGGCCTAACGTAACGTAAGATCAGACGGTTTATACCTCGTCACGCTATAGCCAGTGGGTAGGAACACCCCTCTCGCGCGCACACATGTCCCAAGGATATATCATGTAACCGAAGGAAATGTATGTAGGTCACGAACCGAGAGTATTATACTGACATGGGGAAACTTTTGGATATGTTGACCCTGGGGTCATGTACTTACGAAAAACAAGGATTGTATGTAAATGGGGGATGCATGAGAATTTTATTGATGGCTCGGGGGAATATTTTTTATATGTATATTCCTTTAGGGGCTATTGATTATTTATTGGGAAACAAAGTACACGATTGCGTAAGTCTCGTCGCGGGCGACCCTGAGACGGAGAAGAAAAGCATTTGGTGGTCGCAGCTGTCAAAAGCGACTGTAACGTAAAGCCGGGTGGTGCACCTGCCAATTTTGCAACGGGACTGAAATTCGCACTTTACATGCGTGCTTGTAATTTATATATGCTGTACTCTCTGTGTGACTATGCTGGATTCGGAAACAAAATTTTTTTTAAGTCTGCATGTGTTGGTAGCTCTTAGATACGATCAACGTCATTAGCGAGGGCGATTCTTACTTGGAGCAGGTGCGACCCCCTTTCGCCAAGGTATCGTAACTTTCTACGGTAACTTCGTGGCGGGAACGTTTAAATTTGCCCTTTTTTTCCTCACATGATTTTTCGCTCCACTAAAATTTTGTTGGAGGCGTAACTAGGGCGACGTGCAAAAAATTCGGAGTACGTAAATGCGTGGTGGGGTAAGAAAAATTATTAAAAAATCCCAGTAAATCTTTGGATATTGTAAAACAAAAATGGAGCTGATCTATAATAATAACAAATATTAAAAATATTAGACCTGTCCGATGATTTGAGTCAACCTTGTCGTCCCTGTCAAAATTTTTTATTAGTCGGCAAGAGATGCTCACTGTATTACGTGTTTACCCCGGCATCGTGTAAGATTAATAAAAAAAACACGAGCATGTCGAAGGATGGTTTCGGGAAAGATGACGTTTGAAAAAACGAAAAGAGGATTATATCGCGAGGATTAAAAAGAGAAAAGGACACGGCAATCGCGCCTAGTGTGGATTGAGATTCAAAAATTGGTGGTTGAGGGAGAAAAAAATATCGCGAAGAATTGGGATGAAATTTAGTCGTCGGTAAAGTTATTGCCTGATGGCTGAACTAAATGCGTAAATCGTAAGAACCGCCTCTATACTTAGGGCTGATCGTTAAGCCTGCCATTAATGGGACAAGACGTGAAATTCAGCCTGGGCTATCCGTCCCTTATCGCCTTTTTCCCTGATAACGCACCCCCACCGCAACACCACTCACCATCACTGAGTGCCTCGCTCAATGGATTTGTCAGGCCGAAGTAAAATCACTTTTGAGTAGTGAAATTTCGAGTAACGACTAAGGGTTGACATTCAAGTTCAATGACCAAACTAACCGACCGCTGATAAAATCGTTGTGATAATATCAAAATCATTTTAAAACATAATAATACTTAACACTGTAATTAAGTTACTGAATCTTCCGTAAGCTTAAAAAATTCACATACGTTACCTACACACACTATTCGTATACATATATTTTTTCAATCTCATCTCAATAATTGCCTATAAAATGTTACGTGTCTTATTTGGAGATATCATGCGATCGTAAATGCTTAACGGCGCATGCGCGATCCGTGCAAAAAGGCCATGACATTTAGGTAATTATCGCAGGCCGGTTCCTTTCCCAAATTAAAATTATTATATCACCCGAACGACCGGCACACCGGACCAACAAGATTTTTTTTTTATGAAATCTCCCTATTTAATACCACGTGCAATATTTTTTTTAATCTTAAAGAAACGGTATGACCTTCGTATCAGACTTCATTTATATACATGTACATTTTTTTTCTCGTCACAGAAATTCATCACCTCGTTGAAATAATTAATGACGTAGCTTAATGTCCCTGTCACCCTCGTTGGAGCTTCTTTTCGCCACGCTGACTGGAAAAACGTGTGTCAAGGTTTCCCCAGGCACTTGGGTCTGTGCCCGTTGGTATCACTGTAGGAACGACACGTGGGTGTAGCGCCACGCAGAGGGGTAGCTCAGTGACCTAGCACGACATGCGACCTTGCCAGGGGATAATAATCCTACAGTCGATATCCCACGGGAGCCTATGGCTGATCGTAAAAGGGATGATGGTCAAAAGTTAATGCGTCAAAGGTAAGGAGCGAGGGAAGAAAGAAAGAAAAGGTAGGCATTGAGAAAAAAAAATTTTATAACAAAAAAATTATATTCCCATAAGAAAAAACCCGAGCAACCCTTCCACTTGACTCCCTTTCATCCAGATTCTCGTTCATACCTTCATCCCCTTCTAGGTCGAAAAATCCTTCAACCCCAAAAGAATTCATCATTTCCACTTCATTGACGCTTCGCGTGGATTTTGTGGAAAAGAAAATTTATCGTCGTAGTTGAAAAGGATGACATTTTTTTTCTTCAAAAATCACCATACGCAGCCTATGCGTACTTTGATATTCGCATACATGTGTACACGGACATGTCATTCGGCTGCTATAACCGGAAATTGAAAGTTAACCTCTCTTGACTCCGATATGGTAACGTCGTCCTGGAATTGCAGCACGCTGACTAAGATTTCTCTAATCTCAAATGATCTCATCGTAAGCGACCATGAAGCTCATGGAAATCATTTTACGTCCAAGGCACGTCCACCCACCCATCCATATATGGATAAAGGACCGGGGATCATGTCAAGCGTAATTTGAATATTTTTTTTGAGATTGAAAAAAAAACTGATATCTCAACTCGCGAACAAGATTAACCGCAATCCCCTTCCTTTTCAAATTTTACGCCAGATTATTTCCCTTCCGAGGTCTCTCACTTCGGTTAACGATATTCGCCAAGGCCACTCGTCGGCGCCCCCTACAATTTCTCAGAACTTCGCCGTCCCCTTACTCCAAACCTCTAATAAATCTCGGGGTTCTATGACGTCCTGGAAATTCTTCAGGATTTCTTCCAAGATTGACGACGGTCCAGACTTGAAAAACGATTCGTATTCTGCGGTTAGTTATATATTTGAAAAAAAAGAACATTAATTTTCCGCACACCCTTTCCGCCATTTACGTCGCTCCGAGGTACGACAGGATCAAATTTTAATCATGATATTGGAACGGGATGACAAAATAAATAAATATGTAGCGTACAGTGATAACGAAAAATTTATATTGCATCATCTGAATAATTAATGTTTCTCCTTGTTCTCAGTAAGATAAAGGTTAATTAAAGTAATCGCTCATGCGTACATCACGCCCAGTGAACCCATCCGCGTAAGTGACTGAAGCAGACTAATTAAGGTTACGACCAAGTTGCACTTATGGTTAGTGGATTAAATTGATTGACTATCGATTTCGTAAGTTTCCGCGGTAATAACAAAATGGTGGAATTACCGGGAAAATAAAATATATACATATACACCGGAAATGCCAATAGCATAGAGATATCTCTATGGGATTTTCCCTTCGATGTTCCACAAGTGGTAAAGAAACGCACGGGGTCAGTGCGTGGGTTGTTGCACCGGCTCGGAAGCCATTTTGGATCGATGCAGCTTGCACCGGGGTGCACAACCCAGCTAGCAGCCACCCCTAGACTTCCACCCCCCCCCCAGGACCATAGCAACAGGCAGCTCTCTCTCTACCCCTGAAAGTGTATACCATTCAGCAATAAATCTCCGGAGCGGTGAAAATTAATAACAAAAAAAAAACAAGATCGTATAATATGAAAAGCAAAAATGATATGCCAGTACGTATTATCCGAGGTCAAACATCGTAAAACAAATTTGACCTTTCGAGAAGACGCCATCCAACCAGGTTTGCCAAAGGATAACACACGCGCCACCCTGATACTATACGGGAGGGTCAAAAGCAAGCTAGGTGAAGTCCAGGCTCACGGGATAGGATCAAGTTGGTGGGGATTGTGGGAGGTTGAAGGTTAAAGGTAAAAGGTTACTGCGCGTCCTAACAACCACCCCTATCGCCCACGGCTCCCTGCTCGGCTGTATTATCAAGCGAATTCGAGCTGAAATCCAAATCGCAGAATAATTCTCAGATCGTCTTATTACCGAATCAAAATACACCGAGCGGTACAGTCCCATCGCGTGAGAATGAAGAAAAAAAAATGTTTAAAATGAATTTGAAGCTTAAAAAAAATCTACTTGGGTGGATCTCCAAAGAGTGTCTTAACGAATAAAGTAAGCTACATTGAAATCGGACAAGTGATGAACCTCTGAGCAGCTACGCTTTTGTTGCTTAATTTTTACCAAATTTTTAACTATCATTTCTTTAATATTACAGGCACTTTTTTCTTCTTCTCAAATATACTTTCCTAAATGTCAATTTCATGCTTTACGTTTGCCTAAAACTTTTTTTTTCATTTTCACTCTCACCCCGCGTGACTGTACCGCTCGGACTACTTTAAAAGATCTGGATAAAGGTAAATATTAAATTTTCATTAAAAAAAAATGTTATCTCAGGATTCACGTTTGTTTACCATGATTTTCCACAAAGACGAATAATAATTCTCAAAGATTTTTCCTTTGTCATTTAATTCCCTTCTCGCAGCGCCACGATACGATTCTCATTAACGCACGTATATATTGATTTAACTGAAACGTGATACCAGCTGTTTCGGAGGTATCACTTTTATTCCTCTTACATTCTCTCGTATTACCAACGACGCCAATATAACAAGAATAAGACAATTTGGCCTAAAGCCGCTAAAGGTAAGAATATTTTTTTTCCCCGTCTTTTCGCATCGTAGGGACAACCCCGATCGAATGAAGATAACTCGGTGCCTAGTGGTGGATTTGTTTTTCCCCACAAGGTTGCTCGAGGGATTCGTGCGCGGGATACGACGCAACCTTCAACTGTCACCCACAGGTCTAGCTACGTTACGTACCAAGTATATACCTATATACACAACTATCAATGCATTTAGACAATAGCACGTAGAATTCCAGGAGAAAGGACGAAAAGGATACTAGCCGATTAAGCACAGCAATTTATGTCGTTTACGTGGCGATCATTAACGCACAAAAGACCTTTCGTGTTTTAAATGGAATAAAAAAAAAAACATGAACAAAAACGTGCAATGCATATCAATCGAAAATGAATTTACGTGTTAATGAAATAAAATAGCGGAGGTATAAAATTTAAAAATCAATTGTCATTAATCACAGATAATGGGTGAGCATCGTTATCGCATTACAATCTTGTTGCTATCAATAATAATTCTTGCGCCAAATAACGGCACGAACTACGTGTTACGTGTTTCATAGATTTTATACATATATAATTTTTTAAAAATAATAACACCCTCTCTCTCTCTCTCTCGCACTAACGGAGATAGAAGGCATAAGCTGACGTAGAGTTGGTACTGAAAACTTTAATGCTAGTGTCACCAGGGAGGTACATGATAAACGGATGGATGACCTCGACGGCACGCGTCGCGACGCTTCGTGGGGACAGGACGAATATAAGTATAGTAGTGTAGTGTGGGAGTTACGAGGGTGGTTAAAGTCAGGGTGAGGGTTCAACGGAGAGAGGAGAAGGAACGGGTCACGGTCACCCCTAGTCAAGGGCGAGTTTCCAGAGCCAAGAGAGACTTACCCCCTCCCCACTCCCTCCCCCCCTCTCTCTCTCTCTCTATCTCTCTCACTCACTCTCGTTAAAAAAAGAAAAAGCTATACGACGAGAACAGATAGAACGTGGTAAATTTGGAGACGACAGAGACGGGGTTGAAGGGGTGACTAAAAGTGAGAGAGAGAGGGAGAGAGAGAGTGGAAAGGAAGAAGAGTCCAGAGATAAAGCTAACCTGAAATAAGATAAAGGGTCTAGAGGCTGGTTTGAGGGGTTGCGCGCGCGCGTGAGAAAGAGCGTATAAGTAAAAGAATTTCAGGCCGCAAAAAATTAGCCAGGCCAAAATCCCAAGTTGGGGTGACTGGCACGTGTCTTCGTAGTACTGACGAGAAGCTTAAAAAAAAAAAAAAGAAAGACCCTGATGGTATTAATTGTAAAACGATAGCTTGACAGATTTTCGTGAAAATTTACGTAACAGCCTGAGAGCGACAGCCCTTAGGACCCTTTAAGGTAAGAAAAAAATGGGGGGGGCTACAGGCACAGGATAAGATAGAAATTCGTAATCACCAACGGTATCGCCATTGTCATCTCGTCAGCATCCCTTGAAGATAATTAAATGGTCCACCCTCCAATTCGGTTACCAGGTAAATGTATATATAACATAATTCTTCGTTACTGCATCGATCGTTCAGCAAGAAGGGTCGAACCGGTTACCTGAAAGATTTCATCTGGTAAAATTATTTCGATAAGGTACGAATCAGACTGACAGACTCGAGATGACGAAGAAATTTTCCTCTACGTCGTATGTGACTACCCTGCCTACCCCCCACCCCCCACCCCCTCCTCGCCGTAGGTCAAGGCTGCCAGAATTCAGACAACTCTCGAGTAAGCTATTCATGAGATCGACTTTACTTTCTTCCTTGCTTACTCACTCAGTCTGTGCCTACTTGCAATCAGTCGAATTGCGAGCGAATACGGTAATCGAATGAAGCCGAGGCTTTGATAAGGAAATTATTTGATAAAGAGCAACAACAAAGTGTATTCAATTTGCCGAAAAGGTTCTTCCACGAGAAATCTTCGAAAAATTCTGCCCCACCTTAAAACTCCCTAGGACCCTCCTTGTCTCGCTGCCGTTCGCGTCTTTCCTGGTACTTTATTTCCTTTATACTCTATTTATGCTCCGTTCACAGGAACATCGACTTGTGCGAATTTTCACGGAGTGATCGAAATAAATTTTTCTCTCTCTCTCTCTCTCTCTCGTTATATTTATATTCTTCGTCGACTTACTACGTATTTGCTTTAAGTCCTTCGCAGGGTGTGCGTAGAGTTTGCCGCTCCTAAATAAACACACAGATTTAAGAATTTTTCCCCTTTCTCCTTAAATCCCTCCTCCGCCAAAGTAAAGCCTTTTCAAGTTAAAAAGTACCAAAGAATTTCTTACGAGTATCGTAACCAATTATTCATCCTCGTGGATCCAGCCTCCTGTAACGAAGGGATACAAGAGGGACTCCCTTGGAAGGTCTTGAGTAACTAAAGGCTCCTTTCGATTCCATTGGATAATATAACGAGACTCAGGAAGAAGGACGACAGAAATTGTGCAATCAGTTTAACAACAATAGAGACATGTTTTGTCGGAAAGAGACAGAAGTCCCTGATAACAGACAACAAAGAGTTACCAGAAAATTTGAATTGTCTAGTTTCATTGATTAGAAAGAAAGAAAGAAGAAAGACGAGTATCTATACACGTTAAAGATTATAGACAGGGTGAATAACTGATTAAAAAGCTCATTATCTTATCAATTTTTCGCAATTTTTATCGTTTCGGCCACGAGGGATATAAAATCGTTGATCCAATCGCAAGTAACTGTTAGGTAATAAACCTAAAGGAGATTTACACCCGACATCTAATTTAATCCTAGCTAATACGTCTAATACAGTAAGTCGCTCCTTATTCCCCGCAAACATCAAGGAGCGTATTCACGTAGAGTCTGGTAAGTCGTAGCTTCCACGAAGCGACTTACGCGAGAAACCCAAACGATCAGAAAATCACGAGCAGCAAAGTACCCGAGGAAGATGAAAAACGGGTAAAATTTCGTTTACCCAGGATTTTATTAGCCCGCTCTCGTTATTCCCGTCCCTGTCTCACTCGTTGGAGCGCCCATAAGTGCGTCTCTCTCGCACTCACGGCCGGTATAGTAGAATTAAAAAATTCGAAGGCCGACCAATAACAAAGGAATCTTCTTCGTTCGATCAAGCGCACTGGAATCACTTTTAACCTTAAGCGTTCGCATTGAACGAGCGAACTGGCCCTTTTACAAAAAGGAATTTCACCATAAACATCAAGAGTGACGATCGAAGCGAAGTCGAGGTCGAATTTTTGAAAAACTTTGGTAAACAGCCTTTCTCCTGGTTCCGGGAAAAAAAAAAATATTCAAGAAGAAACCTTTCGTCTGATTCTCATCGATAACGCGGTATATTCAAGCCGAACTCGGTGGCAGCGACAGTCGGTGAAAATATTCGCCAGGTCGCTGGCTGAAGATACATTCGGGCGAATCAGATTAGTCGTTGGGAATTTTCCACCTCGCTCACTTTACCCGAGGGCCGCTTCGAGGAAAATCGGTCGGGATGCTGCGTAGCTTATATACATACATACATATATATATATATATTTGACGCGCAATGGCGTCTCTATACCGTCCATTGTGTTCATCCCTTGTGGCGAGAAAGAGAGAAGAATGTAACTGGAACTAAATTCAATAACAGCTACCCACCAGTGCCTTTGTACTTTTCGGCTATAAGTGTTAGGAGGGTGAATTTCTTTTCCCTCAACTATGCCCTTCATTAATTCACGGTCTCTTCGACCGGACTTACGGTCCCATGTGGAATTAACTTTATCAGCATACACGATACGAGTCAGAGATCCAAGGACGAATACGTGAATGCTCTTGGTTCCCGTTTTGATAAAGAGCAAAAAGGGACGGAGGGGAGGGAATTAACATTAACCCTCCCTCGTATCATTCACGATGATCATGGAGGGTTAACGCGACCTTGACACGCGCCGCTCCTCTTCCTGACCCTTCGCAGGAACTCCCACGAGTCCTCCGAGATCCTGGAGAAATTATTAATGGTATCGACCGGGAAGGGTCACCATACTGAATCTCCTCTGTAAAAAATAAAACTTGTAATTTATATAGACAATTTTCGTTTATCTCCCCTCCCCTCCCCTCCCGCCATTAATGATACCAGAATCCGCGAATACATTTTTACATTGAAATACGTATACATCGTTTTCGCACGATACGTGCCGACTCGTCATAGACTGTAATCGCGATCATTTCAAGAAGCACGTTTTACTATCGAACAGCATAGATACCGATTATCGAGCTACTCTCGGGAATCAGCGGCCTCGTGAAGACGCTGTCAAGCAAGTTCAAGGACGCGAAAAACGTGACTGTTATCAATGAGAAAACGCAAAAGAAAAAGAAAAAGCTTGTGATACGTTACCAGAAGAAAAAAGAAGTCCGTGATCGTGTCTGACTTGCATATTTAAATCAGATCAAAAAAATAAATCCACGTGTCGATAAAACAGTCCAGCACACATTACTCGCGCTTGTGTATATCGTTAATCGTCGTCCGCACGATCTACAAACACATTGAGTAACGTTCGCGTGATAATTTCATCCACGAATCCAATATGGAATCCAATGGATTCAAATTTACTTACCGAAAATACAATACGACAAAATTATATCGTTCCGTACATACGTTACGTATTGAAAGCACATATGTCATTATTTATAGTTGTTAGCAGTCGCTGTGGAATTCTTAGTAGACATGACGTATACGCATATACGTATACATACGTGACCATTCAAAAATAGATTCTCGAGGTTAGGTTTAACTTCTTCTAAAATTTTCCTCAGCGACCTTGACATACGATAAGCCCTCGTAGCTTTGACCGCGTCTGCGAATCATAACAGATACACATGACTTAGATAAGAATGATTTCGATCGGGCGATAACGGCGCGGTGTAAAATTTCAATTAAGATAATCTATCGGCTCGCCAATCCTATCTGTCACTGTTCCTTTGTATCGCGCGTTAATGGACTTGACCATTTTATCATTCGTTAGAGTACCCGTCCATTAGATACGTGTTCCAAATACGGCTTAAGAAACCGGATAACGAGAATAAATAAACGGATACGGGGTGGGTAATAATTTACGAGTAAACTCACGATTACTCGATGAAACGTGTGTACGAGCCTTAAAGTCGTTAAAGCGTCTCGGTTCTGGGTACCTACGTGCGTCTAAGGAATCTACGTCAAAAGACCGACGAAGGACGTTTCAATATGCATGCGTCGCGACGGGCGTGAGACAAAAAAAGGCGATCCTTCGATTTGATGAAATTGTGCACCCGCCTTAATCCCGCCCCCCCCCCGGCCTTCGGGCAAAGATTGAAACAGGCGGAGGGGTAAGGCGCTTACTCAAGCCTTTTACCAAAGCAGCATTTCGAATCGAGTGGTCTCGACGGGGTGGGAATGATAAATTAATAAATGCAAAATGGCGGACGATAACGTTGATAACAAATATCACGAAACTAGAAGCGCGATCGAATACCCGAGGATAATTCGCCAAGGACAGTTAAACGAGATCGCCCTTTGGAAAGGAGCATAAGGGAGTTCTAAGTATATCCCTGGTAAAGGCTGTCTCGCGTGTAAGCGATATACACGTATAGGCCACGTCTTAGACGAAAGGCTGTCAATTTGGTTAGACTCAATGAACAGTCAAGGACGCGGACCTCGTTTGAATATGAATTGCGTCAATTAGACTCACCTTTATTCGCGACGCGTCTGTTTGTTAGCTGATTGGCCAGGATTATAGGCAAGCCGCCGCACTTTGTGGCTGAAGCTTAAGTCTCTGACAAGGTCGTCCTTTCTCCCCTGTGCAAAGCATTAAGTACTGATATAAATGCCCGAAGTCCTTACTCGCAAGGAAACTGTCTACCTAACCGTCCCGTTTCCACGTACCCCGTGGCCGTACCCGTTGGAAGGAATATTGGGGAAGAAGAGAGAAGAAAAGGAAAGGAAAAAAAAAAGAGAAAATCCTTCACCGTTTAAATTCACGAGAACAAAGTTAAGCTACAAGGAAGAGAATTTGCAAGGCCGCCGAAGGACACGAGCCATCGGCAGTGAAAGGATAGCGGTACACCGAATGCGTCACAACGTGATCTTTCTCATCCTCCCCGAAGGACCTCGCTGTGCTAAGCAAGGCCAAGAGAAAGATCAGTTTCCGACTTCTTGCCAGTCTAGTTGAACTCGAGCCCAGGGTCAACCATAACCTTCTCCAAGGCAAAGCTCCCGAGTCTTAATCTGTCATTGCAACGATTCCATTAAGAATTTTTCAAGGAGATGACTATCTTTACCTCACCTCAACCAATCGCATTGGAAATGACATTCTCTGGCTGAACGAACGTTAAATTGATTTATAATAATGCAGGAGGGTCCTAATATAAATCCTGTAGGCGTCGCTGCGGTACGCGTGCAACTATGTGTTTATAATATACATATACATATATATTTTGACGCTATATCCGCGTAGCGGACCCAGGGAATATTTATGCGAATGCACAATCGCGATTACGTAAGGACGAGTAGAACTGGAATAGCGGGAACTGGTCTCTCGCCAATAATTGCTACGTCTTAATCGAGCTACCGCGTGACCTTCCTCCGGGAGAGGGGGGGGGAGGGGGGTTCGGAACAAGAATTCCTTATCTCTTGTTACGTGTCCAATTAACGGTTACGGTATACCAAATTTTTGTTATCGAAATAAACATTTTTTTCGATAACAAATAAACCATCGCCAATAGCAACACGCCCATAACACATAATGTACTATCCAGATCGATAAGTGTGCAGTTTAAAACGAGACTCCCATACAAAATATATCTGACAACATTACGAAGCGATCGCCCTCAGCGTGATTCTCTCAAGGAATCTCCAAGATGTATTCGACTAATTATTTTTATCTCGAATTACTTATCCTACTACTCAAGGTTATCTCACCTGGCATACCCAGTTGAAATATTAAACCTACCAGTTCAGTTCGCACCTGTAGAATTTTTTAAGGTACCCTCAACGTGGAACTTGATTTCTCATCGGCCCGTGTTATCGGCTACCGATCTTGCATTAAAATTGCCTACCGGTGCCCATAGATAAGTATGAGCTGACGCAGGTTGAAAAAGATAAGACGAATCAACTAGATCCCGTGAAGTAAGGACGTTACGAAAATCGACCTAGGAATATTATTTTCCCAGTCGATAGTCAAGCGCCATTACCATGAAAGGTCGTAGCCGAACGAGCAAAGAGAAACTGGGCCAAGTTGATGCTCTTCCTGAAATACAATTTAATCCCAAGGTCTCGGAAGTTGGTAATGGCCTCTCTTCCTACGAGACATTCCCAACCAGTGGGGTCACGGCTGTACGTGCGATTTACATTATAAACTCTGACTCCGGGTGCCGTCCCGGTACACACAGGATGGGTGGGACATAGGATGGAGCAATGGCGCAGTTGACCATGACTCCATATTTATGTTTCCCCATGGAATAAAGACAATTACACATCACGATACAAGAGACGACCGTTCCCTTTGTTCTCATCAATCCGCCACGTAAATGATTCCACCTACTTCTAACCTAACGCATAACCGGATATACGTAGTTTCACAACCCAACTGCCAAAGCGTACTTTCTCCAAAGAATCTCATCGGTACGGACAAACATCCGTTCGACGTAAAACGACATAGCAATTTGGCTATAAAAATAATAAATCTTACACCATTTATTTCCCTGATCCTCGCCTTCCCTCTTTTCGTTATCTCGCTACACTTTCTCTCGGCTGCACTAGCCAAACGAGTTATCGTTAAAAATCCAGTTAAACGCCTAATACGTTCCTTTGGACGTAATCAACTAGGAAACGCTTGCGCGTCGTAAACCTTGGACATCGTCCTTGACTCATGTAGGAAGTATACATGTAACGTATGGACACGCTCGATACGATGTGCTCACACGAAATCGCCCGGTGTACTTTCGCGTGTGTATCAGAAAATATACATAAACAATTTATATAGACTCTATTCGTACACATGTACCCTCATACGCATGCACGTACGAAAGATTGTATTATCTGCGCGGCGTTCGGATAGCACGCAGCTTGCATCGAGAACAGATCGGAAATAGATTTAATGGATCGATCGTCATACCTCGGTAAACGTTATGGCATTTTAGGCCACAACAGTCACGTACGGTATAAGAGACTCCGTGTTTCCAAAAATAAACTAACGCTTCGAACATTGTCCGATATACCAATGCACTTGCAGATAAGTTAAACGTGTTCGATGAGTATTAAAAATGGACGTTTACGAATGGTAATAAAAAAGGTTATAAAAATACTTTATACAAAAACTCCATAAGACGATTTCCCCTACTCCCATTGTATTCCAATTACCATGCGCTTAATGTATACGAAAAAGTGCCCTTTTGTCCTGTTCCCAACCAAGGCAATGCCCTGGTACGTACACCTTGTAAACTCGTGTTCCAAGTATAATAGTCGATCTTGAAGTGTTCGACAGGATGGCGTCCAAGTGGAGAGAGTGGCCTCTTCTAGGAGCGGTGCCGCGGGTGTCGTCCCATTTACCCACTTAGAGAGCGCAGTGTGTTGATCATTGCCTGAAAAGAAAACAATGCTCATGAACTGGCACAGCAAATGGTTCACGCCTCGTTTGCTTTTCCTTACTGTAAAGCGATCGAGGGACAGATGACAATGATGATAATGTATGGGAGAGCGAGCATAATAATAATAACGAGGAGGCAAGCTAAGGTTCAAGTATAAAGACACTGATTCATCTTACCAAGACCGGTCCGAAGTAAATGATGACGAGATGGTTACGTTTCGTGCGTGCATCGGTAATGGGAGCTTAACGAAGATGATTCAGCTTCCGAGAGATGTAACACACCAGTGGCACCGGCAACTGTCCGTTAACGTCATCAAAGTTTTCCAACAGGAGCAGCATCTTCGCGCACGATGAACCGCGACCCCCTGCTGATCCAGAAGACTGAGGTTCCGAGTGGCATCTAATTGCAAGCAAGTACACGTCAATTGGAATTAGCCTGGGTAACCTAGACTATACTTTCTGGCACGTCTTCGAAGGCTCACCGGCTCTATCTAGAGACCTTGTTATAACCGGAATACCAGAATACACGTTAGGACCACTCGAGACGACGCATCGTTCAGCAGAATTTTAGGGTCGCGACCCAATTCAATGCCCTAGACTCGATCCATGGCTGAAGGCAGGAAGGCTACGCAAGACGCGTCCCTGACACGATAAAGACTTAGATTGGACCTTGTACCGTTTGATTATCCCTTACCAGGGATGCGACTTTAATGGCGACCTGAAAAGACTGTTTTTGTAAAAATATTTTTTTAAGATCTCAACATTTTTCCCTCTCTTTCGTCCCCGACTCTCGTGCGACACGAACGTCGATCGCGCGTGTTACGTAAAGCGACGCGCATTGGTCCTTGGTATCTTCTGTGTTAGCTACGCGCACGCTGTAATATTCTTGTCTAATTAATCAATCGTAACCGGCAGGTTCCGAGCGGTGCCATTAAAGTTTCTGGCAGAGGCCAACGGGGCCGCCGCCTCGTTTCGTACATTTTTATTATGGCGAACGAGCCGAAGACTCTGGGACCCGAGAGAACGTGGCCCTCGCGTGCCTCCTCACGCCGGTACTTCGTCGTACCGAACCCGACCGAGAGTCGCTTTACGACTTTATGCATTTATGATTATTGACGAGACTTTCGGTACGAAGCAATTGGTAATACGAGTTGAGTTCTTGCCGGAATTTATTGTACCGAGACGCACGACCGTTACGTTGCGCGTGCCTAAGATTGCGCGACCTTCCTGCGTTATTACTTATTGCTGCAACCATTTGAGCTTCGGGTTTCTTTTTCATTTCCACAGCGAAGAATAGCTACGGAAACATTTCGAAAATTCTCTGGACTACCTTGAGTTTCTCAATACACGCTTCACGGCATTACAGTAATCCTCTCTTGAGAGATCTTACGAGACACATATATAAATACAGTGCTAAGAACGATTTAAAATTCATTTCCATATTTCGATACGCGACAAGACGATTTCGAGGTACATTTTTTGTACGAGACATTCAAATAGAAAGTCCTCCGAGAAAGGATCGCAAGACGATCGTGCTCTCTCTCGAAGATAAGAGCCATGACTCGGGTCATGGGTTACAGAAAGTTCATCGAGTTCAACGGAGAGAGAAAGTCCCTTGTACGTAGAGCGTTTGACCCAGAATCCTAATTTTTTTCCTATCCGCCCTCGTCGCTCCTTCCTCCTTTCGATCTTCCTTTCCTCGAGGCACGACGCCGTCGAGCGTGCACGTCTAACTATCCGCCAGGGAAAGTTATTCGCCGGGGAAAGTGAAAGCCGTTCAGCGCGAGATCATCGATCTTGGTTACCGAAAAATGATATCAGGAATGCCAGGACGTATTTTGATAGTACCGGTTACGCCAGGAGATACCGGTTTTCCCCACGTTCACCGATCGGCACCAGCAGAACCTCGCGCCTGGTCCGCCTGGTCCACCCACGCAAAAACAAAAAGTTCCGAATCGCTACCGTGCTCTTGTGAAGAGTAAAAGTTTATGGCAACCGATTGCCATTGCGCTCCTGATCTTGATCCGGCTCCCAGATACTCCCATAACTTTACAGCGCGCTCGTGCAAGATCAGGATCCCCATAGACGGCAGCGTAAGGATCACGTGCTGCGGATCACTTTCGTAAAAGAGTGACAAAGTGCAAGTTCAAAGTGGGACATGGCCGACGGCCCAATGACCCGCTGACCTACATTCCCTTCGAGGAGTCTTCCCGATGAAAGTGAAAAGAATCGGCCTTTACGGCGCTGACAATTTTACAGCTGCACGGTAAATGGGCCCAATAGCCATCAATGCTTTTGACACACGTTGTATAAGGTCTCGGGTGTCTAAGTAGTTTTTCACCATAACTCCAGGCTATTTTCAGTGGCGTGAAGTATGCCAAAAGTATTCACCCCCCCCCTCCCACCCCCCCCCCC
>JARQTI010000010.1:2053877-2085617 GCA_030142655.1 Trachelus tabidus
GTATTCACCCCCCCCCTCCCACCCCCCCCCCCCCCCCTATCCATCCAATAAAATCGTAATCTTCCTGGGATCTCTCAAGATCCCAACAAAGTTAAGCCATTTAATACTTCTTGTAATTTAATGTTGCAGATTATTAGCGGCATCTGTCCCTCTATAAATCCCTGGGCGATTCGAATAAATTTTGGCGAATGCACAATTTCGCAAGGATATAAATAAAGCTATAAATAACTTTCAAACTGTATCCGCTTCTCTTGTGCTACGTAATGTAATATAAAGTTTAACGAAACCCGATGTTTACGTTTGCATAATAAAAGTCTATCGATTAAACGATGTCAAGGAAAAAGATATACAAACATAACGGGACATTTGAAGATATCGAGCACACTCGGACCCATCGAAGGGAGCGCACGAGATAAGAGGAGTCAATAACTGGTACGTGAAGCGAGTCGTCCTCCCGATGAGAATAAAAACAAAAGAAACGAAGAAATGGCCGTAAGAACGACTAAGAAACTGTAGTCCTTCGAGTCGTAAGAACGAACCGTGAAATCGTGGGTATTCCACGATTCCGTGAACGGAAGCCACAATCGTCCCTTGAAATATTACAATAGAAGAGCATGCGGTGAAAACAAAATTTTTCCTTCGGCAATGACGTCGTCCTTGGAGGTTCATGACTTTCGTAAATACCGTCCCAAAAGATGTCCCCTCTAGCTGGACTTTCACTGTCTTACATAGAAATTCACTAGGCACTCGAGTTCATCTCTAACCGGATTTACGTCGTATCCCGGTAAAGACATCCCCATAAGACGACAATGCGATGATATCGAAAGTCCCTTTGGAGAAGCTTGTGATCCTTAAAAAAAAAAAGTCCTTCAAAAGTTCCCCGAAAGTCCCAAGAGTATATTCCAGCGAATTATCCATTGGCTGGAGTATCGAGTATCCGTGAATAAATCTGAAATAAAAAAAAATGGATAAAGCATAGTAAAAAAGAAAAAGCAGATAAATTAATCACCGCAATAAACTTCTACGTCTCGATGGCTGATCTCGACATCCTATTGCAGGACTAACTGTAAAAAGACAAAGCAAACCTCATCGATCCGACATAGCAGCGCACGCGAGTGCAAGTAGGCAAGAACAATAAGGAAAGCATGCAGAGACGGAGGCGATGTGAATTGCGGAACTGGAGGAAGGTCGTTGTAACCTCGACTGACGATAAACAACGATACCAAACGAAGTCAATGCTAATCTCACCTCGTGACCCTTGACCCGACAGACCTCTTACGGACTTATTCAGCTCTACCTAGCCGCGCTCATACCAACCGCCGTATATAAAAAAAAAAAATATCAATTTCTCTCCAGGCAACCATGGCGAGCCTATCGATGAAGAAGACGCGTGCTGAATGACGTCGCGTAGCACGAAAGAAAACTATTAATAACACCTAAATGAGAAGCCGACCTTGGATGCAAGGAGAGCTCGACGTCGGCACCAGGAAGCAAAACAGCTTAATGGATTATTAGCGACACATCCATCAGCTATTTTAACGATCGGCTAAGAGGCCGCACCCTTGTATCGTGTCGCGTTGGCTCTTTCGCTTTGCCCAAAGGTAACTGCTTGCGCGTTTCACTCTGGTCGCCATATTGCTCCGCAAGCCAGATACGATAGGCAGCGGCTACTGGCTTCTCTTCTATTGTTCGTCCCCTTCTACTGTACTTAGCTACGATGCGCCTGCATACGTGTACGCGACGAAGGACACGAGTCGTCCTTCTGTACTTTTCAAGGTCCTCGACGCGTAACGGCTCGTGCTCCCTTGTTGTCGCGCGAAACGTCACTCGCGAATATAATCCATTGTGCAACTCCTTGCGCCGACCTTACTACGACCTCAAAGTACCGCATGACTTTGTGTAAAGTCTGTGGCCGTGTCTGCTATACCTACGGAGGCGTTATGCAATATCTTGGCAGAGATGTCTCGACGCCGGTATACGGTTTTCAGCAGGACACAGTAAATGTCTCGAGTGACATCTTGATTGCGGGAAATGCTCCAAATTTGTAATTCAGGTTAAACGTCTGCTCGGCTTGATAGGTCAATGATATCTGATGTCTGTGACCCTGGACTAGGTGGACCTATCGAGAGAGGAATCGTTAGAGACGGTGAAGTTTATAGTAGAATGAAAAAAAAAAGAACTCCGAAGGTTCAACGGCCCAGGAGAATATTGCGTATCTTAAATTACCGTAAGGTCATAAAGGTATAAGTACTGTTACGCAACATGGCGAGGCCTGTTAATGACCCAACAGTTCATCCGACGATAATCTCTTCATGACCGTATTGGAAAAACACGACGCTTTAACCTTCCGCCAGAGAATGGTGGTCGCTTGTTAGTCCATCTTCCTTTCGCTCGTCATTCATCCACCAGTCACCGACTATTTGCAATGGCCTCCTTTTTGATTTACGAGCAGTGAAACCGTTACGACCCAAGTATAATTCGAGCGAGTTCCGATTTTATGGTCGTACCGAAATTTCGTAATTTCTCAGGACAACAAGGGGGCCTCTACTTCTGGCTGCTGCTTGATTTACAATAGTACCACCATTTTATGTTATTCGGTGACGCTGCTTCATCTTATTTCAAGCCGTATCGCAGCCATCCTCATTACAGCTTACTTTGCGGAAGAAAATTTGCAGGCTCTTTGTTCCGGTCTCGAGCTTAGACCTTGTTCCCTTCCTGTTTCGGCGAACGTGCGAATATTTACATCGGTAATGACTCTGAAATTTCACAAGGCATTATATACTTGAAAGCATGATACTGGCGGAGGAGCTGACATTATTATGCGTGGAAAAAGTTAAAAATTCGACAAATATTCCCTTTACCCTTGGCAGATTGGCCATCAGAATTTACGAGGGTTGCTCATAAAAATGAGGGAAAGTAATAAAATGAAGTAACGAGGAAAAATAAGAATGGGCTCCACGTGGCCTTTCTTCCCTTTTTTTTTTTTTCATTTGTTATGTACCTACATAAGCAGGTTCACGTTTTATCGGTGGAAAAGTCACTTGCTGCAAGCATGTGGTGGTGCATGTGAGCAATTGAATGCGGAAAAATTCTTGACAAGGTCATGGATATCAAGGTCAATAGTATATAACGTCCACATACGAATACAGTCACGATACCGCAGCACCTGACTTACATTTCAATTTTTGTTACCTATCCCACTTGTGTTTGCAGGAATTCCATTATTTTACTTAAAATATTGTCGATTGTGAAATTCCAATGCTCAAGCTTTGTGTATCTATATTTCAGCATCTTTTTCACTCACTGATAGATTTGCAATAAATAAAAAAGTTGTAATTTTTATATCAGAATGTAATTTGCTCATATAGTACGTATTGCAATAATTCGAATTGATTTATGGAGGTCATTATGAGAATTACATACAAACAAAAAACAAATACTTCTAGCATTTACTTACCTGGAGCGCTAAATAAATAGGTAAATTCTATTAGCCGGTTTTTCCAACAAAAAACATGGAAATTCACAAATATGTTGTCACACAAGACAGCAATGGGAAAAATTAAATTATCTGCGACTACAAATAATCGGTTAAAAGAAATGGAATATATGGCAGCCATGATATTGGCCGCCCGTCACTCGTACATACACATAATGCAGTAGAAGGGAACAAATGCGATGCTACAAAATGATAGTAGGAAACCGTCGACGTACAGTATGGACCATGCATAGGGACATAGGAAAAATTGGCTGCAAGAAAAAGATAGCGACTGATGGCAGCCAAGTTCTGTCTCCTTCTAATCAGCAGCTGTAGTACGAAAGTATAGAAAACTTAGCCAATAAGACGATTAGAAAGGGAGAACGATTAGCCGCCACTTCATTTCCTCCTTGTTTATTTGAGCGGAAACTTTTTCAAAGGATTCGAAGTAGGCATCGCGTGGTCCATAAGGTATGTCGATGTAAGAATCCATGAAAATAGTGGATAGGATAAATTATCCTTATGATAAACCATAACGAACATAACACATAACACAACAGCTTGTTTCGTTATACAAGAACTGTGCCCAAAAACAATGATCGTGCAACAGAAAACTTATGTATTCCCATTCTCTAAGAAGCAACAAAACCGTTACGTTTTAACGATATTCAAAATCAACTGAACTGTTTCCTGCTGTGCCTTATTACGCAATGAGGTAATAGAATAAAAGTGACTTACGATTTTCTGAAGAACACAGATCCAGAAGCAATAAACACTCTTACGTTACCTAGAAGAATAACACAATTAACAGTAGTTTTCATGAGAGACGCTATGAAACTGCCATTGTCAATAAGCCTGAGATAAATTCGCAAATATTTCACCTCAGCACTATTTTCCCAAGTTAACATATTCTCAGCATCTTCACTCATCCTCAGGGATTCACTATTACACAACATTTTTATCATTTATAGAAAAATGAACGCTAACTTTAGAAACTTTAACGACAATGTTCGCAACTGACAAGCTCCGACTTGTCACCCGACGCCATTGCCTTCTTGAGACAGCCAAGCGCGGGCTGTGCATTTCTTAAGGCCCATTTCAATGTATCGCAATAATGTACGAAAAAGAGGAAAAGGACTACACTCAAAAACGGATTGATGTTAATATTTAAATAATGCTTTAACTTATTCATCCTACATAGTTAAATATAAAACCGAAATACAATTTGTATTGTATACGTAAATCGAATTGAAGGAAACCTTTTCGTTCGATTATCGAGAGTCTAGAGAGTTTCATAGTCCCGGACGTAAACTGGAAATTATCGAAGCACTCTGTTATCTCGCACGTCCACCTTAGGATCTATGGGGAATCGTATAATCCGAACAGTTTAAAATGGGTCGATAAACCAATAATGTATTTTATTAATCTTTTCACAATGACCTCGCAACGCATGCATGCAACTAAATACTTTTAATGAATATAAAGTTATCATAAGAGCAGACAACGCAGAAGCGAACTGTTGAGTTAACCGCGTAGAGCATAATCATAGAGGACTTTATGGACTAGAAGAAGAAGGGTACGTTAAGAACTTTTTCCTTTAAAGAGAAAAGTCCCATGTGTATCTAGCTTGTGATTTCAAGTCGATAGACATGACGCAAGCAGATCGTGAAGAGATGAAGTTCAAGGTTGACTCGGCTGAGTGCGCGCTACGCCAGCGGCAGAGGTGGTGGAAATCGTGGCAGCGACCCACGCTAGAGCGAAAAATACATAGGAAGATGGAGGAAAAACAGAGTAAAAGAGGTTAGTTAGGGGAAATGGATTTATTTCCTTCTTTCTTTCCCTGTTTTTTCTTCTATTTTTTTTTTCAGAACGTGAATGGGTTGGAGAAACTCGAGGGCGAAGTTAATGTCTTTAAGGGAATTAGAGCTTTTTTTGATTTTCCTTCCAAAGATTCGAATGGAAGGGGCAAGGTTAGTTTACCCAAAAATTACGGAAGTAACTAAGAGGTGTATCAACCAAATTCAACCAATCTATTTGTTTCTAATAAAAGTGAATATTTAATTACTATAACACTACACACATGCTCTACATGACATGCAGCATTCACAAAATGTCCATAAGACATCCGGACGACCATACGGTATATAAAGTACATCCGTAGTATGTTTTTATTGCATGGAAATAATGTCTCATCCGAAGAATTTCGCAATAACGCATGACTTATGATAGTGACATCATTATCGAATGATCTCGTATAATTAACTTTCATGCGTAAAGAGCTCCGTATATATCTCTTCCGTAAAGATTTGCTAATTACCCATAAACAGGTATGTTAATCTCATACATGACAAGTTGCAATCTCGATCGGTAGATTATTTTTCTTTAAACTTTTCTACCGACATGCTTTTCTATATGAAACGTACCATAATAGTTTATCGCAAATGTCAAGCATAGGCAGTTTGCATGGCACTCCATAGTTTTCTCATAAGAGCGTGCTATCAATCTCGAGATATTTCCTTTACAATTCACACGACAGGCGATACCGTTCTCAATTCACCACGAGCGACCGTTACTTTAGCCTTGGGATTTTCTAGATCAGTACAACGTCACCTCAATAACCAGGGTATAACAGCTTCGATACGCAAATAACCTATAAATATTATTGACATACTAGAAACTTATTTCACATATGATGCACATAATATCTACGTACGTTAACATAGATATATATTATGTATTTAATAAATTCTTTCGCTTTACACTCAATTGTATGTATAAGTACAAATCCGATTACTGTTGACATCAAGGAGATTGGGAATCACATCAGGCACATAAGAGCTTCTGATTGTGAGTGTGGTAGATATGTGTACATACAGATAGGAGTGGAATTCCGTGATTCATGAAACTACGAATCACTGTGGACTTTTTTATATCTCTATTCTGGCTTTTAGGGAGAAGCAGATAGTATTTGGGTTGGTACGTCCGGACGCGGCCCGGACGGTATGGCCTTGAACTTGTCCTCGGCCCTGAGCACACCAACTGAACTAACCTCTACAGATACAAGGTATCCCGTACCAGCTCGACAACTCGTTAAAGTTGGTTGGGAACGTGGAGAACCTAGCGGCATCCGCGATACGTACCAACAGTCGCCAATAAGAAGCATATCCTCGACCTAACATCCGCTCTAGGTCACAACCTCAGCTTGCAGCTGGCTCTGCCAAGCGATTTACTGACCTAGTGCAAGACACGCTATGAGAATCTTGTCGAGTGGTAACGTATAAGTTCTTAATAAATTTTGAAGTAATCTAAAAAGATTTTCTTTACAGTAAGTCCCAAGGATCCCTTATATAGAGGAAATAAAACTACAAGGATTTCTATCCGACGTCAAGATCCTAGATTTTACTTGAGGTCTCTATATATTCTGCTATATTATATAATAGTATAGTACATGACCATAAACATAGGTAAAGCCAGTGCGAGGGCGTTGAAAATTCTGCGCAGTGGCGAATACGACCCAATTTGACGAAGGTGCACTTTGTTTCAGGCGAATCCTTAGATCGACCTCGACGTGACCCTTGGACCTTGGGATATATACATAAACGTAACCCCCCGAGCAAGTTCTATCTTGGCTGACGTCGATGTATAACGTGGAGTTGCCCGTGACCGCCAAAGACCTTGGCCATGGCTCGTAGTGTGCGAGCTGAGGGTACTGCCAGCGGTAGGGGATGGAACAGCTAGGACGTCGCAACGCAAGCGTCGAGGCGCGCGCATCCCGCTCGATGCGATGAAACTACATGGCAATCGAAGCTAGGTCAACCTTGACCTTATACTCGCTGCTAGCCACAGGTCCATACTCCAAGTGCGCTCGAAGGCTATTTGCATGGGAATTACGAGGTGTCACTTGAGTTCTCTTGATATATCAAAGCACTGATAATTAATTGAAAATTCGCTTTGCTTAAACCTCACTTTCTAGAGAAGAGAAAATATTTCCAGCTCTGTATAGCCATTAAATATGACACTTACCTATGTATATCTGTAGACAATACTGGTTGTACGATGTGCCATGGATATTGCATCAGCCGACAGCTTCGACATATAGAATTTCGTACACGCAGGAAATATATTCGTATATGGGATACCAGTTAGGATCTTATCAATTCACATTTGTGCTTTTCGTAAATATAAATGTCAATGCCATGAAGCTGTCTTTCACTGACATCTATGTATATAACTGTGAGCATCAAAAAGCATATACTAAAGTAGATCTTTTTTCTTCGCAGAGCAATCAGCTAGAATAGGTATAAATGAAATAAGATGTGTGGACATCAGGTTGGACAAATTCTGTACGTTGTAAATTGGATTATAACGCCGAAAGTACTGCGTCAACCTTGGCCTTGACATCGACCGTAGCATCCCGACGCTACGCAGTTGCATCAGAGGGAATTTCATCATAGACCGTTCGATACGCGAGATGTTATATATGTTTGGTGAAAATTTTTGTAGAGGTACGTGGAAGGCGGACGATATAAATTTAGATACATATATGCATCAGTAGTAAGAGAAGAGGGGATACGTATCACGAAAGCGGGAAAACACTTGTATCTCATTTCCTGAGCTTCCAAAATTAGCTGAGCGTTCTGGGGACTGTTCATACGTCATATGAGGAATATGACTACGTCTCGCGTATACACGTAATAACAATTCACTATATATTCCATAATCTCCAGACATCCTCGCAATCTCATTTTTAATAATAGCCCGACGATCTAAATTAAAGCATTTAATCAACAGAAAAATGTGAACCGAGTGACTGGCTGGATGCATCAGAAAATATAAGTGGAAACTATATGCCATTTGACCCATAGCGAGGATGAAGGAAAACAAGATAAACAGATAGAATTCTCAGTACAGGAATCTTCGGTTCAGATAATCCATTCGAAGAATTGGGTTTGATAAAATTAAAAATTACGTGGTACGAAGGATATTAAAGATATATAAAAACTCGTGCAACCACGTTATTTAGAATTAATATTTATATCTTTTTAAAGTGGTTCCGGTCAATTTCAGAAATGAAAGTTTTCCACGTACAATCTACCCTTCAGGATATTCGCATCAGTGGAGATACTGCTCCAGGTGGATGGATGGGACGTGCCCAGGGTGGATTTAATAAAGCTCAAATCAATGGCGCCTGCCGTTCGTTTCCCTGTTTGCTGCAAAGAACGAACGGTTACTCGCTTAGTGAACTACGCCGGGATGGCGACGCAGCAAGAGGCGCGCGATGAACCAGGAAGTCGTATTCGACGTTGAGAACAACGACCAAGGACTTTCCTCTTCCTCCACACCTATGCTCCTCCTACGTGTTTATTCTTTTTAGTTTATTCGTTTGTGCGTCCATCGCGAATCATGCATACCTTCAAAAATTACATAAACGTTCGTCGAAATGCCTCAAGGTTCGCACGATACGGGAGTAGAGGACAGAAGAGTTCCATCGGAACTTCTATGATTTAAATTTTTTAACAAAATGACTACCGCAACGAGAACTTCATAGAATGATTCAAAGACCCAGAGCTACGGTAAGAATCACAATAATATATTTTCAAAGAACTGTCAATGTTCTTACTCGAATTTTCATTCAGGGCCATCCTCGTCCCGGACACGATGACTTCCTCCAAGTTTTAACGGTCCCGTCTATTTTCTAGCATGATCCATACTCGACCTCGACTTCGAGAACCTGTTGCTGTGCTGGTTACCAATGTATTAACACGAAAGACATCCACACAAAGTTCCTCGAAGATGTCACATAGACTAGGACTACGTTAGGAACATTTTACGACCCACCACACGATAAATGACAAACCATACACTGGAATTAACTATTGTCAACCGATACAAACCTGCCTGCCTAGTATCGATAACAGAGATTCAAAGTATATCGTATATATGAATTAAAAAACTCACGATGACAAAGTCGACCGCTCGAAGGAATCAGGGTCGCTGAGCCATGACGCATATAATGATGATCAATAAAATGCTCAGGTGGTGACTTTCGGAAAAGTCCAAGGTCACCATTCTCTGACCCCCGCTCCCGTATACCAAGATACTAGATGTATTTGCGCGTTTGACCAGCTGGCGCGCATCTCGAATTACGTGCCAGGGATTGATCGCGTGCACGAAGTCGGGGAACAATCAAAAGGTCGGATCGATGCTGAGAAGGAACCGTTAGCGCAGTCAAGATGCGTGGGACGAGTCTTCTCTGGGTGCTCTTGCTTTCTTCGAAAGAGCAGATCGTGTCATGTATACATACACATCCGAGAACGTAGCGCCAACTAATACTCGTGTGTAACGAGACATTACGTAGGAGGAGGTGAAGGAGGACGAAGAGATGGAGGAGGATTGCTGCCTGAAATAAAAACAAGGTCAAGTTTAACGAAGGCCGCGTGCCGAGAGGTGTATCGGCCCCCACGAGGTAATAGCCATTTATTAATACTTCTAGTGTCTACAAGCAGTATTGCCTTCCCGAATAAAAGTTAGATTCCTCCGAGCTGATCTAGAAAGAGATCTTTCGTACGTATCTACAGGACGTATCATCCCGATTGCCACGACTCGTGGATTCACGTGGACGAGTAACGAGGCGTCCGTTAAGATCACAACGGCAGCGACGCCGACGCTTTTATGCCTGTATCTATGTATGTATACGCTTCGTATACTTCTTCAGTAATATGTATGTTTACCTACGTATATGCTTGTACATTGCGCGCTATGTTTTCGCGGCAGGAAAAGCCTGCGCAACGACAAACAAAAGTGACGCGATATTCGCGATGTATCTCCGACTTTGGCCTTCAACCATCGGTACTTGTATAAGTCGAGTCAAAGTGCAAGGTGACCGCGTCACGTCGTAAAATAACATATTATTTTTACGCCCGGTTTTATGCGCTAACGTCGGAGGTTCGCTCCTCGTCCGGAGGAGATATTCGATCTCGGTCATTCAGAGAAGAAAGGGTGCTATTTGCAATTTTACTTTTTGACACTCAACGCCAACCTTCGGGGCGCCTCTACCGGGAGACATGTGACGATATAAAAATGTTGGTACGATTTCAGAGTGGAGTTTCCACGAACGCGATTATTATTCTCGTAAACATGCCTAATATGTAACTGCTACTCATCGTCTAAGATCGCGACAGGAAAATAATAAGACACTCGCGACTTCTTTGACTATACATACATACGTATATTTGTCACGCTCTATATCTATATCAAGGTTGGCACTAAAGCCCGGATAAGAAATTGGCCAGGAATTCAGCCAGTGCCAAATCGTAAAGTAGGGACGACCTCTGTGATCCAATGCATACGAGTTCAAGGTGAAGATAGAGAAGTAAAGAGTGGGGAGTGGGTAATAATATTCGGGATTACGTTAACTAGGAAAATCCAGGTTTTACGTTGAGAGAATATGTCATTGGTTTTTCATTTTTTATCTTTATTGAACCGATGATTGACAATTGCTGCTTGTTTATCCAAACTATTATGTACATATGTTTGGGCCCTTCCACTTCAGCCATTTTTAATTGGATATTAAATGCATACTGTTCATTATCTTGATCGTTTTTTTACTTTGGTAGCCCTGGGTTTTCCACGAGGTGGTTTACCACCACGACCCTTCTTACCCCGACCCTTTGTCTTTTCCTTTGCTTTGACAGCTCTTAAATCTTTCTTTAATCTTGGATCAACAACCTTGTAACGACCTTTCACACCAGCAGGTCGCATGGCTCTTTTCTGGGCTGAATGCTTCTTTGCTACCACATATGTCACTTCCTTCTTCGGTTCTTTCTGTGCCTTTTTGTATAGACTGCCAAGAGTTATATAAGATATACAAAATGTTAGTATTATTTTTCTTAGATTTATTTTTGTTTCTTTTTATCTATTGGATACTTACGCTTTAACCTGCTTTGCTTTTTCCCTGTCACTGATATCCGTATTGTCCATTAAAGCTTCGACCTTCTTCTTAGCTTTTTCCAGCTTCTTCATCGCCCGCCTCTTCTTCCTAGCTTTAGCCTCCATTACTTTTTTTATTGGCCTAACGTTTAATTCTTCCACTCGCTTTTTGTACTCGTCTACGAGTTCTTTAGGTACTGGAGCTTCCTTCCTCATATGCTTTTCTTCTTCCTGGACGAACCAGTCTGGAAGCTTCTCGTCATTGAAAGCATATCTGTTCCACGCTCCGTCTATTAGATCTCTTCGAGTTTTTTTACTTTGAACCATTAACGAGCCCAATGCGAGATCCTCCTCTGTCAACTTTCTTTTATTCTTCATTTTTAGAGCTGAAAAATAAGGGGTTATTATGTTGAAGTCGTGTATTAAGAGATAATTAAATGAAATGCTTACGCTTGTCTTTAGAAACTACTTCGAAGCCATCCTTTCCACCAATCTTTTTTGACTTCTTATTCGGAGCCATCATTTCTTCCATGTCGTATTCAGAATCAGAACTGGTAACATTATCCTCGTCGTCTTTCTCTATTTTCTTTTGTATTTTATTAATCGTCGCTGTTTTCTTCTCGCCTACTATGGAACCGCCTTTGTTTTTGTATTCTTCTACCATTTTATCCAATTCAAAGTCCTCGTCTTCCTCCTTCTCTAAGTTCTTGAAAACATCCTTCTCGAACCATAATTCAGCTTTATGAATTTTCTTAGCTTTCTTATCCCGGGGGTCCAAATCTGTGATTAAAGGATTCTCATCTGCTTCTTCAATCTTTTTTCTTTTCGTTTTCACTACTGGCTTTTCTGTCTCATCTTCTGAATCGCTGAGACCTAAATATAATTAGATAAATTAATTGTAAGGTAAATAAATATTTATTATCTATACTTTACCTAATCCAGATGTGTCAGTATCTGATTCTTCTGAATCCGAATTTTCTGCTTCACTGTCTTGCGACTTGTAATAAAGGCCTGTACTGTCCAAATGTCCTGAGTCTTTCTGATATCTAACTTTCTTCGGTTTAGCCGGCTCATCATCCGAATCTACATCACTTTCAGCTACGACATCAGGCAGCTGATCAGTTACTGTTTCCAAATGTTGAATCGTTTCTATTTTCTTCAAGTCAAACATATCATCGCTCTCTAATGTTGGTCCTTCGTCACCCTTAAGAACCATTTTCAAATTAAGCCGCTCATTCAATTTTTGTCTTTCCTTATTCGCCTTCTTCTTCTTTCTTCTGAGTTCTCGTGCTTCTTCTGCAGAAAGCTCTGCAATTTGCTTGTCGATTTCTTCATCTTCTAAATCTTCCTGTGCTTCCAATGTGATCGGTGTCACTTCCTCTATATTCGCCTCTTCAGTTACTGATTCATCTTTCGTCTCTTGACTTTTCCGTAGTTCCTCCTTGAGTATTTTCCACCAAGTAAGAAGTAGCCGTAATTCCTTCCTGCCAAGAACTTTAATATCCTTACAGCATTCTTTAAGTTCATTAGTAGTTTTCGGATGATTTGCTATTCTCTCGTCATCTATAACGATTTCTGATGCATTTTGCAGAGCCTCTATACCACTACTATGAGCAATAAAGTCTGTAGCCAATAATTTGTGATGCAACGTGTGATCATTTTCTGGATATCCCTCTGCCTTGCTTTTCTTCTGCTTTTCAGGATGAAAGACATTCAATTTGTTCTTAGATTCTACTTCCAGTTCCGAAAATACGTATTTTGGATCCAGAAATTTTGGATCGAGTTTGTCAGGTGCTATGTAGTATTGACATACAACGAAAATTTCAGCAGATTCATTTCTAGATGCTTGCGGTTTAGTGGCATGGACCTAAGGACAAAGGAGTATCTTAAGCATTAAATAATCGTAACTGATTAAAATAGTGAAACAACTTGCATACCTTCTTAAATAATTGTTTAAGTACCCAAACTAATGGATTGTAATCCCTAGATCTAAACACTTTTGTCACAAACCATCCACCGGGTCTTAAAAATTGTGTGGCTACTTTGACTGCTGCCAAAGTTAGAACTGTTTGTTGATAAGCATCGTGCAACCAATTTTTTCCTACGTTAGGAGCACCATCGTTTAAAACAACATCGGCTTTCCATGTTTTCAGCTCTCTAGTAATTGCCACACGGCACTTGTCTGTAGTAATGTCTTCAGTGAGACTGATGCAACCAGGTATCGGTTTTATTGGAAATAAATCAACACCTATTACGATGGAGGATACAGGCATGTTTTGTCTGGCAACCTGCATCCAACCACCAGGTGCTGCACAAAGATCAATACATACTCGAGATTTTTGAAGAAATTCAAATTTACGATTAAGCTGTATTAACTTAAAGGCTGCACGAGACCTAAAACCTGTAAGGAGAAATTAGAATTTACAGCATTACATTTTACAATTCGTCTATTATCTACGATGTACATAAACTTTATACATACCAGTCTCTTTAGCCAACTGATAATACTTATCCCTCCGCTGCTTTCCAATTTTCGATTTCTTCCCCATTTTGTAATGCGTGAAATAACGTTTTTATGAAAAAACAAGTCTGCTGCCCGTCACGGGCGATGCAGCACGTGGACACAGATATTTAATAGGTTATATTATTATGCTCGTTTGATTATGCTCTAAGGTTCATTTTCATGAATAATGGCGGCAACGACAGTTGGTAAAGTCGAACGTTTCATTGGTTCTTATGGAAGACCAACTGACCTGGAGCCAATTACAGTCCTTTAAACAATTTTACATACCTGTCGCTGTTCTGAAATGTTGACTTAAAGTACTAGGAATATTTTCTTTATTCTCGACTTCTCGGGTACCATCAACGAAAATTTTGGAGTACCCCCCGTGTTGGTAATTCTGTTTAGCCGGAGATAGGCGTTGGAAAGCGTAGGTTATTTTTTATTAATTTGGTTTTTAATAGACGTCTCGTGTACTTTAAACGTTTACAACAGATTCGGTGTAAATTTGGATAAACGATTGTTTAACGTATAATAAAACAATAAGTGTTGTATGTTACCGAAAAAAGTTCGCAGTGTTTGTGGCATATACAAAACAGTTTCAGTAAGCTACCTTGAGCGATTGGGTTTTAGTTTCTAATGCATCAACATGTATTTCTATTTGCATTAATAGATTGTAGATTAGTTTCTTTCAGTAAACAATATAATGTGTTTTTGGTATAAGGATTGTGTATATTGTCAACAATGATACACTATCGCTCCATTTATGTGCTACTGTTAGCATCTTGTTTATGGCATTATACATCTCGTCGCATAGCGCGTTCGGCATTTTATTTAGATGTAACGTTAATATTTATCGTAAATTGCGTATTAATATGTATATTATTTATTTTTCCGGAAGATAAACATTTCATAAAAATGGCTCAAAGGTTCCCTGTACCAAATGCAGGGAACAATGGTCCTCCACCACAGCGTTATCCTCCACCATCGGTACCACCAAATTTAAGGCAATACTCAGGGCCAAATTTTCCAGTAAGATGCAATGCTGCACCACCTTTTACTTTTACTGTATTAAATGTTTTTGGTTGGTTTGAACTAAAATCTCTTTAGATGCAGCAAAGATCTGGATTTACTCCACCACCACAAATGGGTACTGGTGGTCCTGGTCCTGGTGGAATGATGAGGCCTAGCCAACCATATTCTACTATGAGACAAGGTCCCATGCCGACTCCTCCTGGTGGTAAAAGAAGTGCTGATCAACGCATACCAATGTCCCAGCAAAAACCGTGAGTGCATCGGTATTTTTATTTAATTTATTTCTTAACAATTTGGCATTTTATTTTTCATTGACCAATCAGTGAAAAATTACTTCATAAAACTGATTTATAAATGAACAATGTTTAATTCTCTAATTCATATTTCTTTCGATTATTTCAAGTTTCAAAGAAAAGTTATGAAACATTTGGGAACTGAATTTTTCATCCATACACTTACACACTTATAGTACATTAATTTTGTTCATCAAGGAACTTTAACCGATGACCAGTGCCATGGCGCCAAATCAACACACACACCGAAATTTCCAAATTACTTTTGATTTTTGAATCTATGATTTTCACAAATACTCATCTAGGTATTTTTGGAACAGTGATTTTTCACATTCCACATCCAAGAAGAAGAAGAAACTGGCGGACAAAATTCTGCCTCAAAAGGTCCGCGATCTCGTGCCAGAATCGCAGGCTTACATGGATTTACTTGCGTTTGAAAGAAAACTAGATGCAACGATAATGCGCAAGCGTCTTGATATTCAGGAAGCACTGAAACGTCCGATGAAACAGAAACGGAAATTACGTATATTCATATCCAATACGTTCTACCCGGCCAAGGAAGCCGGCGAGGGTGAAGAGGGTTCCGTCGCGTCCTGGGAACTAAGGGTCGAAGGACGACTTTTAGATGACACTAAAAATGACCCCAACAAGGTAAGATCATTTATATACCATTCCCTTCCATCATTATCCATCTAAAAAAAAAAAATCTAACACAAGCTCTGTCTTTAGGTAAAAAGGAAATTTTCATCGTTCTTCAAGAGTTTAGTTATAGAATTGGATAAAGACTTGTATGGGCCTGACAACCACCTAGTCGAATGGCATCGTACATTAACAACACAAGAAACCGATGGTTTTCAAGTTAAAAGACCAGGAGATAAAAATGTCCGATGCACTATACTATTACTTTTGGATTATCAACCTCTGCAGGTAACCTAATACACAGTGTTCGCACATTATGACATCTACTGACAATCATATTCATCCTTCACCTAACCTATCCTTGTACATTTTTTTTCTTTAGTTCAAGCTAGATCCACGATTGGCACGTTTACTTGGCGTTCATACACAAACGCGACCTGTTATAATATCTGCATTATGGCAGTACATAAAAACGCACAAACTTCAGGATAGCCACGAGCGTGAATTTATAAATTGCGACAAATACCTGGAGCAAATATTTGCCTGTCCCAGAATGAAATTCGCAGAGATACCACAGCGTTTAAATCCTCTGCTTCATCCTCCTGATCCAATTGTCATCAATCACGTTATCAGTGTGGAAGGTCAGTATAATACTTATTCGACTCTTGAGTTAATTTCCTGATATTAAACGTCAGTTTCTTTCTCTCGTTCGTAATAGGCACGGAAACAAAACAAACAGCGTGTTACGACATAGACGTCGAGGTGGATGACACGTTAAAAACTCAAATGAACAATTTTCTATTGTCAACCGCAAGTCAGCAGGAAATACAAAGTCTGGATAATAAGATTCACGAGACTGTCGAGACGATCAATCAATTGAAGACGAATCGTGAATTCTTCCTGAGCTTTGCAAAGGATCCGCAGCAGTTTATCAATAAATGGATTATTTCCCAGACAAGAGATCTGAAGACCATGACGGACGTGGTTGGAAATCCCGAGGAGGAACGACGCGCCGATTTTTATTATCAACCTTGGGCGCAGGAGGCGGTTTGTCGCTATTTCTACACAAAGGTTCAACAGAAACGGGCAGAACTCGAACAGGCACTTGGTATTCGAAATTCATAAGGGATAAATGATTCATTAAATTTTAATGTATACTTTTTGTAACCTTGTTACATGCTAGGTAACAATAACGTCGTATACTGAATAATTCATATACGCACTCCGGCCTGTGTCAATAAATTGTGCATTCATTGAAAGCGATCCTCGCACCGAGTAATAATGATTAACAAACTGACTGTTAATGAAAGATTTTTTCTATCAACTTGGCTTGCGAGTATTTATTGAAATTAGGTATATTTATGTACCCGGAAGTTGGATCGTGCACTGAATCAGTGTCAGCGCATCTAACGCGATAAACCAGGTTCAGATCTTTAATTCATAAAAATATTTGCCAGAAGGAAATCCTGTGTGTAATACAGGTAATAAATATATTCCAAATAACAAGCCTAATTATATTCATCGAATCTTACGTTCGTGCTATCTCCTAGGAGTTAAAAAAAATTAACTCATCCAAATGCAGGTAGTAACAAAAGGCTCGTACACTTTAAGATCTCACATTATATTTCTCGGTTAATCGGAATCGGTAATAATTTATATATAATATTCATATCGTAATAGTTCATTATATAAAGTCGTCCCGACTCTATCCTCTACGTAATACAGTTCTCTCTGGAGTATATACATAAAAAATGGTAACAATCGGAGCACCCACCTTCTCTTTAGACAATCGCACGAACATAACCTTCAGTTTTATTCGACAGAATAAACATTTTATTTAATTATTTCGGCTCATCGTCTCATACCTCTGGTGAACTGTCGCATTTTTATGATCTGGCCGTGACGTATTTCCCGCAATTATTCATATTTCTTTATCCATTATTCGTTCATAAATAGTACTAGATAGAGAAAAGAAAATTCTCTTCTCTTCACTTCTTTATCTTCTTTTTCCGTAGCTGTCCAAACGTGCTTCTCACACGCACACCAGAGATTCATTTTGATTATACATAAAGCATTCAAATGACCTCATTACGATCATTGCTCGAGTTTCCCTTTATAAATTGATAATGCTGATCGCCCGAAGGTCTTTCTAAAAATGTCCGACACGTCGATAATCCCATGACTTTACGTGGAACAAGGGCGGCTCTTAATAAATTTTTTATTAGAAGTGTAACAACGTAATGGAGCGAGGACATCGCGTGTTCCAAGGTCTTTCTTTTAATTATATTAATAATAATCCATTTATACTCGCGACGAAGTTCTCGCCCTGTCACATTTCTAGACGAGGATGGATATGGATACATGCATCCATTACGTTCGTAAAGATTGTCAAAATGTCTTAAAGCTTGGCAGAAGTAATTGGTTCTACGGATTTGTCCCGTTCATGCTTCAAGCGAGAGGATCTGAGTAATCCGATACGAACGTTTAAAAACTTAGCAAACCGTGTAGAATTGGACACTTAAGGTGTTTAGACGTAATATTGAGAAATTCATTTGGCAATGTAATACGTGGCCATTCTAGTATCGAGAGGCGTATCTACTACGGATTATTTTTTTTTCTTACTTTACCTAGTTATCTATTTTCCTCATAAAATTCTTCTACGCACGACTCGGTGATCCGTGCTTCTCGTATGCATTGGAAAAGTATGAAAAAATATCGAAGTTTCTTATCACGTTTCCGACTTGAGATTTTAATGGCTTGACTCTAGTGCACGCACCTAAGACCTCTTACGAATGGTTACAATTTACGTACATTGCCAAAAATGTATTTCTCCAGGATTCTTATTATATTCGGTATAAGAGTAATAACGATAGGTTTCAAATTACAAGCATATTTCTTTTTTTTTGTTGCGATAATGAGAACTGCGAGATTGGACTTACAATTGCTAATTATGTTAATCGATCAGTTCGATCAATTTCATTGTGTGGAGTAACAGTCGGGAAGATTCGTACGTAAGACGAATTTTCTCATTCGCTATGTCTTCTAACAAGTTCTTCCTTTGACCTTACGTAATGGTACAAAAACGTTTAAGATGATGAAAAAGGAAAAGAGAAAAATAGTCACAAAAAACAAGCTACAGAGGCGCTAACGTGCACGATAACAAACCCCTATGACTTTTTCTTGGATAGGAATCGTTTAAGGACTCTACGAGAATTGTTGAAATCATCAGCTGTACATTACGATTATTCAAGTAAACGTGATGCAATTTTATCTAGGATGGGCCGAAGAGAATGCGTTATCAATAATTTTAATGCATTGACTAGATATATCACTGACTAACATGACGGAACGATGCACCAATATGAATGCTTCTGGCAAGACGAATGTCTTGAAAGTAATGAAAGTTTCCATGACGACCGAAGGAGACAAGTAATGATTCTTTTTTTTCCTTAGTATTATCAACGTCGTTTACATTCTCTTCGACAGTCTGTAATGGCGTGCCTATAAAATCGCTTAGCTACACAGGCCTATATAGGAAATCGCAATTATGTTAATAACATTAATTAATATTTAGTAATGAATATGTTTTGTCTTTATGCGCGGCCTGATTTTCACGGATTAAATTCCCTCATCTCTGTTTAAACGGCACGAATGTGTACATCATTCGAATATCCTTTTGCAATCTCGAGAATTGGCATGCAGAAGAAAAAGCTCTAAATCGTTTGTCATCGAGGTCCATGACAAGGGTTACATGTTTGAAAAAGATATTCAAACGTTACTTTACATCCAGTACGATCAATCAAATCTCCGAAACCGCTTTGCTGACTAGAATTAAAACAACGTTTCGTTCGAAAAGGCATATATGCTTCCAGGACGAGAAACAGCCACCTATTACTTGGCAGTGAAGTCGGGCCAGTAATTTATATAGTAGCGATGTGTCAAGCCCTCGAACAGTCTGTCAAGCCACATTGGCAACCCGTCCAAAAGTTTATCCTGATACAGTACGTCACTTTCCACCTAGTTAAAATAAGAGAAGACAAATATTTAGATATTTATTCGTTATCGCTCATCTCTCGTTACTATATATTTATAGTTTTACTTGCCTCATCCTGAGACGTATCCGAATCGCTGGAACTGTTGAAGCCAATAAATGCTCCAGCTTCGGCATCATCCGATCTTCGACTTAACCGTTTAGTCATCCTTTCCATTCGCTAGATACAAGTAAACAGATTAATATATATTTTTTTAATATACCTACAGACTTATTCATCATACCTTAAATCCTTTTCCTTTGCTACACTCAGGATGCTTCGCGTGATACATGCAGAAATATTTTCGATGACCGTTCAAAGATAAGACTGTACCCACGCAATTTTTCGCATTTATATTTAATTCTCTCTGGTCGGGTAAACTGAGCGACAGTAGCTTTTTATACCAATCCAGTCCTCGTTCCAAAGACATATGTCCGAACATGAGAGTTTTATTTTTCCTGTGTGATTAGATTTGAGATAATCTTAAGTGTGAAGTGTTATTTTTCAGGCTACAATATTTTATTTTATTAACAACTAAACTCACCTATAAGGCCACACGGCTCTGTGAAATGCTGGCAGTAGCTTCAACCTACTTTGAACATCAACTAGCAATATAATTGTGCGACAACCTGGTTTCAGCAGTCGTACCAAGCCATTATACTTTTCCGCTCGTAATTCATGAAGCCGCAATTGAGGCTGCGACGCTACGCTCTTAGTGCTGTCTTTACACTGAGCCCGTTTTGCTTGTACACTAGCCTCTTCCAATTTTCTAAAGTCATCAATTGTTATAATTTCAAAAATCGTTAATGAAAATGATTGAGGGTCAAATATAATTTTGTTTTACTTACACTAAGTAAGACATTCCGTATCCAGCAGCTCCAATCAATATCAAGGTTGCTATTACTGATATTAATGGTAACAATTGCTCCTTCGTAAGGCTATCAGAGATGTAATCAACAGCCAGCAATGCTCTGCCTATCAATCTATCTACTGTTCCCTGCGTTAATCAATTAAGTGTAAGAAAAAGAGTATATAAAAGCTGTGAATTACTTAATAAATATTCTTGAAACGTTACCTGAGCATGTTCGTCGGCCAATTCTCCAACCTCGGCAGCGTATGGCAACGCTTCGGATGCTCGCAACAATCGCTGTATAGTCTGCTCCAAATTCTTACGAGTTTCGTTCCATTGATTTTCATCCTGCGCTGTTTCAATCCATCCGGTTGGTAGCCATTCGTATTTTAAATGATTCGCATCTCGTCTCCATATTATCACAATGTGCAATAATGGTTCGATAGGCGAACCCTCGCCACTCGATAACGCAGATACGAATTCGGGTTGCGTTTCTTTGAAAACATAAGTGTATCTTACGCGTTCAGTGCTAAAATATTACGTAAATTAAATTTTCTATCGGATATATTTTACCTTATAATATATAAAAATATAGAATTTACCTGTAAGGCGATTCCACTGCAGCCTCTCGGAATTTATGTCGTGCTAAATCGTGTATCGGACTGTTTTGCGAAATCAAAATGGCACAAAGTCGCTTCTGCGGCTTCTGCCATTCAGGCGGGCATACGGAATCCAGCATCGCCTGATTCGAAAGTCTTGGCAACATTAGGAATTTATTATTCGCAATGACATTGTGCATTGTCTCACTCGGTATATCTTTCATGCTGACTGACGCCATTGGCTTTTCAGAATTCTCGTTGAACAAAAGAAGAGTATCTAGATCACCTGAGATCTTATATTTCAATGTGACTGCCATTGTTTCAGGTTTATAAACCTATGGTATGAATTATTATTTTTAGCACAGAATTATCGTATACATTACGTAATTATGTCTTGCAATTACCTGTACGAAGCCAAAGGCAACGCGATCCCTATGATGAAAAGCCATAAGTAGATATCGTAGACGTGCGGAATCTCTTGTTTCAAATATTAATGCGCGTATTCTGTTGTCAACCCAACCAGACAAAAAGCTATCAATATTATCCTTGTTAATGTTCTGTATCAGCTTGTATGGGAATTTACTTCTCAAGAATTCTGCTTGCGAAAAAGGGGGGAAATGCGATAATTAGGATATACGTGGTTGATTAAAATTATTGAACACTGATAACAGCTGCTCACTGGTTCCTCCAAACTTACCCACAACTTTTTGTACACTGAATAAGGATTCTTTGTAAATACTCGTGCGACCGTCCATTGTTACGGCTAAACATGGTAACGAATGCACTCCTAATCTTCTTGCTAATGCCGGTTCTCTCTCGGCGTGTGCCGTTATTAAACCGACACCAAGGGGCTCTAATTCATCCATGAGGCGACGCCATGTTGGTTCAACTTGTAAACACGCAAAACACCAATCCGAATAAAATAGAATTAAATGCGGTGTACGATAACTCTTTGGAACAATTGTGTTTTCAAAGGCTCTGAAAGAAATTTCATGTTTTAATGTTGAGAAAAATGTTATCGAATATAAGAAGCTGATAATTTTCTTTACATGATTCAGATTACTAACCGATATGTGATGCTCATTTTGTGGAATAATGTAATGTCTCGGTTCTGATAATGAAATTTAAAGTTTCCCGTAAATAATTCCTCAAATGGGTCTGGCATGTTAAAGTGACTATTGTCTCTTCTTTGGCGTGGCATACCTTCTTCTGTTATACCATGATTATCAAATTTTCTTCTTCTTTCAGGATCAGTTAGAAGCTGTGCAAATAAAATTAATTAATATACAGAGTTTGCTGTGGAGTCATACAATTCTCATTCTTTTTCAGGAATAACTATTTCATTTAAATAACTTACTTCATAAGCTCTGGTAATTTCTACAAACTTATTTTCAGCTGCTGGATGATCTGTCTTATCAGGATGCCTATAATCAAATGTGATTTATTTCTTATAAAAAGTCAAATAAAATCAATAATAAGACAGACAAATATCGGTTATAGTTAATGTTATGGGTTACGTAGAATGCAAAAATAAACAACTTACCATTCCTTAACAAGATGTTTATATGCCTTTCGGATATCCTGCAGTGTTGCATGTTTCGACACACCCAAAATCTCATATGGATTTCCTAAAGGCTCTCCAGCTTCGGTCAGTGGTAATAATTGAATTACAATAAACAGTGTGGCCAAATACCAGGATAGCCTTGCCAATGGAGCTATATTTTCCATTTTTCTCTTAAAGTTTGCTGACTGCTTAATTACTTTTGACACAACTGTTAGATAATTTAACAATACTGTCAGTAGTGAAGTAATCCAAACATATTCACTATATTTGAGATTTGGACAAAGATAGGCATTCGACTTAATTAACTCAATGATGCTTCTGGCTAAAGAGTCTCCAGATATTAAACATTTCTTCCTCGTAGCAATGTTATCCTGCATAAACTTCCCAGCAGCAGATGATATATAATTGTCCTTTTTCTTAATCACAATCGGTTCACATGGCTCGCACAAGTTATACTCCTTTGTTTTCTCTGCTGATAAGAAAGCAAAGTATGGCAATGATGTATCCAAAGTATTCCAAAGAGTCATTTTGGTGATAAATCTAGCAAAATTGATGTATGTTTAATACAGTCCATATAAATAGTGATCAGTCCTTTATAGGATACTGATGCATCTTTACGTGAAAATAACACTCCATGTTATAATCAAAATTTTCGTACCTAACGTATTCAACAGCCGTAATTAAAGCTCTTTGAAAGATTGAAATAACGCTATTTATCAGTCATTCTATCACTTAGGTTATTGTGGCTTGCCACTCGACGAAAGCGGTACGAAAATAGAATAGGACAGACGGCCCCGGAGTAAACGGGGAATTTCGGTGTCTCCGGGGCTCAACGAAATTGCGGCAACTTCTCTCTGATGATTCAGAGACACTTGACAGAAATCATCTGTCACATTGGGCACTGTTTCGTTTAAAATTTCAACGAGAAATCAATCTGATCGTAGAAACACTCTCTCGCTGTGCATCTCCACGTATGTACACAGGATAGCACCGAGGGCGCTGAGCTTTTTTCAGGGTATATTTGTTAAAAGCGAAGTTTGTCAAGGCGTTGATATATTCCCAAGAAGGAAACGATATTCTCCATTGAGACGCGCGCCATATTACTAAAGAAACACTTGGATTTCAATAGAAAATAAAGCGTTCATCACGGGTCTTATGTCTAGCTATCTCTGACCGAGAAAACGCGTTATTACAAATTATCCAAAGCCGATCTACAACCATCAACTACATATATGGGGGGGGTATATAATAGGGACTTTTTGGGCATAAAACTGAGGTTCGATAAAGTAAAAATTCTGAATTGTGGGATACTTTTTTTCGCATAGTAATTTTCATAAATCCACTAGAAACTTCAATTGGTAATACTAGAGGAATGGCGGCGTGGTACGCGCGCCGTAATAAACTTCAGATTTCTCTCTAGGAACCCCATTTATATCCAGTTTCAAATCCGTCTGAATGGAAACGACTTGATTACTCTTACTGCCCACGAGGAAGATCTTAACGTCCCGATTATTAAGAAGAAAGAGCTGGCACATTAGAAAGTCCCGTTTTCATTTGGTTTTACTTTTGACTGATCGATCATTTGGGCAGCCACACTACTCCGACTCATATGACGTAACGCTTCTTTCGTACACTTGCAGGAAAATGGCTGGGACTTGGGCTGAGAATGAAATCGGACGAAAGTGGGACCGTTGCTTTACCGACGCAGTCCTGAAATTGGGTAAATATTATCCCGGTTATTCCTTGTAACAGTCTTTCGTTTTCGAAATGAAGCACTTTCTTGATATTCACTGATGTTTTGACGTCTTTCAGGAGGCGGCCTTTTCCTCGGCTCCGTATTTTCGTTACTCTTCTTCAAGAGTAAGTTTCTTACTGAATTTATAATAATTTCTTGACATCCCCACTTAGAGAAATAGTCTGTCTTTTCCCTCTTATCGAGTCAAGTATTTGTTGATATTCCTTGTTAATGTTTCACATACTAAACTGACTTGTAGATGCTCCATAACCCTTTTATCTATTGAAGAATTAAACGATATCAAGATTTTTCAATAATTTTATCAGTTAGTATGCTACAAACTTTGTACCACTGCTGGTCTTTAACCTGAGATACGTAGTAAAAGTGCTGAAATGTACGAACAAAAACGTATAATATATGAAAATCATACAAGTATGTTTTCTTCACACTGTGGAATTGGCAATGGCCAAAAATAGATTATTAGGATCATTCAAGGTTATTTTAGAGCATCCCTACATACAAAAAATCTGTCTACTTTATTTTGAACATTTATCAAACATCAGTGATATAATAATTCTTCTTTTATGCAGGGAAAAGGTGGCCAATCATAACTGGTGCTGGTTTTGGCCTGGGTATGGCATATTCCAACTGTGAGAAGGACATCAATGCATCATTAAATCAGTGCAAACCTCAGGGGCGTAAATGTGATGAGAAAAAGTAAATAAAATACGGGAAAGCAACGGTTAAAACGCAATGCATGGATATCATCACCCAATTATTGATGGAATTCAATAATGACAATGCTACAACTAGTTCAATTTGTAACGTTCCGGCGTAAAAACAGCGCTAACGAAATAAAAATCATACAGTGTACATATATATTATTATTAATTATTCAGCTGTAAATTATGTTAAAGAAATAAAGAATTTCTTATCATATTCCACAATTAGTTGATCAGTTCACATTATCATGATATATGCAGACATGCAAACAGCCTTCTCTATTGTAGGATGTATTTGAACGGAAAACGGATCCAAATTTTTAAAATTCGTCTTAAAAATTGAGAAATCACAAAGTATACATTCAGTTTGAATTTTTTGAATTTTACGCAATCTATAATTTTTCTTTTATCTATATCCTGAAGTATGCAACGATATACAGTATTGCCAATAACCTAACAGAAAGGTTCTAGCAGAGAATCAAAGCTATTAAGACCATACCCGTGTATGGAATTGTTGCATAAAATATTTCCATGTTATTTGTTTAATAAAAGGTTGTCTAAGAAAATTGATAATTATTACAATAGCATGATTCATTTAATCCATCATAATATATATTTACTGCAAAATTATATTTCATTTTGTTCAAGTAAATGAAAGCAACTTTACAAACAGATTTGTGTTATTTGATTAGGCGCCAAAATTCAGGTGAATATATGGGGGGGGTGACCAGAAGACAACCATTCTCTACTGAGCCAGTATCAGTCAGTATGGTCAGTACTGATTAGTACATGATTTAGTAGCGCTTGAACCGTTGCAAGTAAAACGTGTGTCGACTTGTGTCGCTTCGTAAATAAGAAAAATCATCTGTGTATTTCATATAGAAACTTCATTGTAATATAAAAGGACATATCCTCAGCATAAAATGGTTTTAGAAGATTACAAGGAAATTGTAGGAACATGTGCTTCGATATCAACAATAGGCCAAATGTTCGCCGGAACGTGAGTAACGTGAATATCATAAATATTTGAGTTATGAATGATTAAGTTATGAATTATGAATTAAATCAAGCGAATCTCTATCACATCCTGTGAGGCACGTTGATGATTTGTAATTGACGGAAGTCCAGATGGATGAACTACGTATCACAATTGAAATGATTATTACCCAAAGATGATTTTTGTAACGTAATATTTAAAAGTGCTGTCTCATTTAGTATCTCTCATTTATCTACTGTAATAAGATAAAGCGATGTAAGAACTCTTAGGTGTTTTGGCTGATATAGGATAGAGGATCAGCTTTCGTATGGACATCCGGTCGTTCGAAATTTGCTGTAATTTTCATTATCCTCTGTAAATCATCGTCAGTTTTCTGTAAATTGACAAGTACTTATAAATTTACAGAGTACGGAATCGTAGGGAGAATCTTGAATAATAATTATACACCTGCGTGTCTTTACTTGGGAATTATATAAACTCGATAAATATTACCGATGTTTGCGTAATAGTTGATTTTTGTTTAATTCTTCATAGATTGATATGCAGAGACATTTACAAAAAAGGATCTGCAAAAGGATTTGATCCCATGCCGTTTCTAGGAGGTACAGGAATGTAAGGATGTATTTTATTATTAATTATTAATTCAGTACAAATAGTAATTATAGCATATTAGAAACTGTAAACTTTTAACCTTTTTTTACATTATAATTGTTTATAATCATTAATAATATACAATTTGATAGATTGTGACTGAACACATTTTTTATCATAATCTTTTAATGATAAGGCTAATCTATTTAAATATTATGGAAATCTGTTGATTATACATAAAATAAAACTACTTCTTTTCAGGTCTATTCTGATGCTTCAGTATGCACTAATTCTTCAAGATTCTGCTATGATTGTTGTCAATGTTTTTGGCTTGTTAATAAATTTAGGGTATATCATATTCTACATGTTATATGCACCTGACAAAGTATGTATATTAGTTATATAACCACTAGGTGATAAGCAAGTAATTATTATCCTAGGTAAATGGATATTCAGAATAATTTAATATATTTGTTCTATTTAGATGATATATGTTCTAGGGTGATGTACTTGCATTGATAGCCAAAGCTGTGGCCTTTGTAGCAATATTCATTGGATATGCACAATGGGAACATAAGGACAACATAGAATTCCGATTCGGAATTATTATTACAGTTCTTTTATTCCTTTTGATTGCATCACCACTCTTTCACCTTGTAAGAATTCCAACATAATATACAAATGGACTAAATTCTTGAGTAAATAGTTTTTTGTTGATTCATTTTTTATTTGTACATTCAATAGGGAGAAATTATGCGAACTAAAAGTACAGCTGGTCTTCCATTCCCATTGATCTTCATGGGAACACTAGTCACGTTTCAATGGTTGCTTTATGGTTTAATAATTGACAATGGTTTCATTATCGTAAGTATATTAACTCAAGATTAATTCAATCATTCTCTGTAACAGCGATTAATTGAGTTAACTTTTTTTTTTGTCAATTTTAGTTCCAAAATGCAGTAGGATTCACGTTATCGGCGGCACAACTGTCACTATTCGTAATTTACCCCTCAAAAGCAACGGACTCTATAAAAGAGGAGGATAAGAAAAAATAAAATGTATAATAAAAATTTTTAAAGCTTCATTATATAGATAATTACTTGTGAATATATTCATTAAAAAAGCCTGTTAGGTCTTTGTCACTTTTAAGATACTCGCGTCCATGAATACATATAGTTAAGAAATTATTTAAAATAAATAAAAATAATTCGTGTACACGTTGTCAGGGAATCTATGGTAATGCAATAAATAATTCTATTTTATTGAACAATCACATTGTATACTAATTCTTAGCGGTTACAACGGAACGATAAACTGTTACTTTGCAGACACGACAGTAGGGTAAGTATAATTGATTCAAATTGAAATTGATGACTAATAGGTTGCCTTGACATGCATCAGTGAATGGCCAGATTGAGCAATTAATTCGCTCGAAGGGTTACTGTGGTCTCCGTATAAAATTCATACTTTTTTTTGATCAGTTGCTTACACAAAGTCTATTATAATAACTGTTTTTCCATCGAGGTTACAAATCTTTATTGTCTATTTCACAGAATTCTATATCAAGTCACAAACTGGGTTCCAATCAAATCCATAATTAATATTTCTAATCAACAGTGAAAGAATGAATGTAACCTGACCTCGATGCATTGAATACCTTATTAGAACTTGTATTATGAGATAAACTTCGATAGTTTGTTACCCATTACTATTTTTGAAGCTAGTTAACAGTGGACTTTTACCAACGCACCAAATCGTGGCCCTAGACCGTATTCCTTTCGATTGCACTGATACGCTTATCTTTTCTTCCTAATCTTTGATTACCATCACTGTCTTATCACTAATCCACGCAGCGAATTCCTTGTTTTTCTGTATAACATTTTGATTTTGTTTTATGCTCTAAAGTGGCTTTTATCATCATATGTGCCATAAGACGCTAAGCGTAAGAGTGTGACTCTGAGTCAATCAAAATTCATCTAGATAAAACATTTGAACTTTTTCACAATGGCTTAATTAATGCTCATTCTTCGAAAACTTGAACCGTAAATCATTATTTTCAAAATGCCCACCTACTCATGAAACTTGCTGTTCAAGAGCAATTGATGAAAACGATCACACTATTGGATGTACGAAAAAGTACCAACTGGATCAACAGCCAATGTCGTAAGCAATTTTACCAGCTGTTATTACTTGTCCCTCATGAAAAGCTGACTCTACTTTGACAGCCATTCGATCTGGAGGTTGTCAAATGCTAGATGTTGACTGAGGTTGACGAATAAGTGGATTGATGATTGGAATGATTGGAATTCGTTACGCAGTATACAATGTTAGTAAAGGTAAATACCAATGGAGTAATGTGGGCACACCTAAATGAGATTTTTTTTATATATTGTGTGATCTACGTTTTTTCTCGTTTCACGTATTGCTAAACGCCTTTTCAAATTTCTAGTGCACTTTGGACGTTTGTCCGTAAGATTTTGTTAATAATTTTGTTTAATTTTAATTATTTTTCCGCTGTTTATTATAACCATTGAAATATTTGCATGGTATTGGTTAATGTTCGAATCTTGTTTTATACTTTTCTGCAAGGATTATTGACAAACTGTAGACAATATTATTATTAGTTGTTCTGAGTTTTTATGAATATGTTAGATATTTAAAATTGAGTATTAATTTTCGTTTGGATCGAAAGAATCATCTTTAAAGCTTAGAATGCATTGTATAATTTTTGTTCTGTTAATACAGGTGATTCCTGCATATTACCAAATGGTAAGGGACGAATAAATGCGATCTGCAGTTAGTGTAATTTTGTCGAGTCCTGTGCCCGACAATAAAATGTCTCACCCAGATTATGAACAGACTGCACATGATCATGCAGCATTGCTGTTACTCTTGAAGCCAATAGGAACGCAAATAAAGCAAAAGACTGTTGCTAGATTATGTGAACGCATTATTAAAAGTGGCAGTAGGTTCAATGTATATGATTCTACAGTAGGAACACGAGAGATTCTTGCCAGATTTGTCAGGGAGCATCCTGTTGAAAATAATGATTGGGGAGAGTTTCAAACCCATCGTCGACTGCTTGGTTTGATAACGTTTGGCAAATATGATAGTCAAACCGAACTTAATGAACTATGCAGGCTTCATGAGACATTGAAAGTCAAGTATGGATCAACGTTATACGATTCTAGAGCAATTCTATTGGGCCCTGTGGAATCAACAAATTTAAATGAACCACCAAAATCCTTCAGTACTCCGTCAAACTTTAAAACACGCGCAGTATTTTATGCTGATGAGAGCTGTCCGGATTTAGAAGCACAAATAGCAGAATGCTTAAATTCGCTCTTCTGGATTTTGGAGTCCAAAAGATTGGAGCGTTCCCGAGAGAAAATTGATCGCGTCTCACTTCTCCTGGCACCTTTTGAAAAGAAAGACTTTATAGGCCTAGATTTGGAATCACGAAACAATAAAAAACGATGCTGTGGCCGCATTACAAAACATCTAGGAGATTTATGTTTGCAAGCTGGTTTACCTGGTGATGCCCTGAGCCATTATAATTCTGCTGCAAGTATCCTACAAGCAGTTAACGACTGGCTATGGCTTGGTGCAGCATACGAAGGACTTTGCACAGCCTCTGCGTTGGTCTTATATCCTAACATGTGTCGAAGTCTTCCATTGCAAAGGAATTCATCTCTACAAGAAGGGAGTCCTGGAAAACAAAGGCATGTTATCACTTTTGACAACTTTTAATGAAATTTAAAAAATTGTCTCAAACTTAAACTTTACATTCATTTTAGACGTGGATCTCAAGCCGTTACATTACCTACACCACCAACGATAGACGTATTGAAAGCCAGCATGCCACATATATTACCACCGGAAGAAATATCGAAAAAGTATCGCGAAGCAATTATTCATTATAGTAAATATCAAAACGCAGGCATAATTGAGACAGAAGCGAGTTTCAAAGCTACAAGAATTTCTATCGAACAAAATTGTACTCTACAAGCAACATCCTTTCTCAATAACGTGCTCTTTATCAATTTAACATTAAGCGAACAAGAGAAGGTAATAATCCATTCATTGGCCAAAAAATGTAATCCTAAATTATATTAATCAAACTTGATTTATTTCAGATCGATCGATTTACAACGTTGTCAGAATTATTTACGTCATTTGGTTTCGCTAGAAAAGCTTCGTTTTGCCTGCGTTTAGCAGCAACAAGACACGTCTCACAAAATAATCCAAATCCGGACTGGCAGCAATGTTACAACCTCATGCTGCAAGTTACATCCGGATTTAAACTATCCCTGGATCCCGTAGAGATGCCTAGTGGTAAATTTTCGCAGAAATCATTTACAATTGCAACAGAATGTACATTACTTCATAGTACAATAATTGTATCTAGATGGTCAAAGGGGCTGGCCTGCCATACAAATTCAGGTGATAAATGAGCTTGTGGCTGCAGCTAATCGCATGGGAAATCCTGCTCTAGCAACAAGGCACATGACATTCTTACTTCAAACTATGTTCAATCATTTAACTCCTAATGAACGAAAAGACATAACTTTGCAACTTCAAGCTGTATCGCAGCAATGCGAAGGCGCACCGGTTCCTCTTGTAAGTTTTAGTAAAAAATTACAGAATATAATCTTACACAGTTTGAAAAACTCAACGAATTCACGTGGCAGGTATTGGATTCGGGAACGGTAATACCACCAGCAAATTTAACAAATATACCAAAGACAAAATCGTTCACATTGAAAAATCTGCAGCCGCA
>JARQTI010000010.1:2085717-2148284 GCA_030142655.1 Trachelus tabidus
CCAGACTAGCCGCTACGATTTAGTGCCATGCTTTTGGTATTGCCGGTATCGCCTAAAACCGTAGCGTTGTGCATCTCGCTCAATCTGCCTACTCATTTCTGATCGGCCGACTGGTAATCTCGCTGTTTATCTCTGTATGAATACTATTTGAATTCTTTTAAGATCAGGCTGCGAAGATTTATAGGATATTACTTGAGAATATCGATGGGATCTTCGTGCCGGGAACGAATTATGTCAGTGTTGACGTGTACTTCGTAGCTCTTCGAATTCCTATAAAGTATTAATATTAATTCTGCAGTTATCCTGCGATATTTGACATAATGTCAAGTGGTAATGCAGATAGTAACAGGTCCACAGTTTTGATACCGGTGTTATTGTGTGCCTTTGCTATACCGATCTCTATGCTATTTTGGATTTTCAATGTGACGTATTCCGTCTTCACTCCAGATGAAGAAAATCTTCATGATGGTAAAGCTTTTTGTTATTTTATAAATTTTAATATGTTTGATAGGAACTCATACATTTTAGGATATCCAGTAATCTCACCATGGAGATGGCTTGCAGCTGTTGTTATTCCAATAATATTTGCTGGCTGGGGTCTCAAGAAACGGAGTCTTGATTTCAGTGGTGCCGTTCTTGGTAATATTAATGAAATTCTGTTGATATTCAGTTTGTCGATAGATACTCTGGTAATAGAATATTTGTTTGTAGGTTTGTTTATGGGTTTTGTTGTCACTCTGACTAGTTATGTGCATTTGGCATGTCTTATAGCTTTCTTTGTAAGTTCTACAAAAGCTACCAAGTTTCGAGCTGACAGAAAGAAAAAAATGTCATCTGACTTCAAGGAATGTGGTCAAAGAAATTGGATACAGGTGTTGTGCAACGGAGGAATGGCTACGCAATTGGCAATTTTGTATTTGTTAGACGTTGGATGTGCAGAGCGTCCTATCGATTTTGTTAAAGATTATAGAAGCTCTTGGTTGTCCATGGGAATTTTAGGTATTATCTCTCTTTTCCAAAGGTCACACGATATGCTTTATTTTTCCAGATCACATACCCTTGTATTAATCCTTATGTCCTGTCTAAACTCTTGTTTCTTCAGTAGGAATCTGTGACATATAAATCAATACTAAGGTGAGGCTAGATCACGTAACTGAGAATTAATTTTTTCTAGGAGCTTTTGCTTGTGTCAATGGTGACACTTGGGCCTCAGAGCTGGGTACTGTGCTTGGTACATCCGAGCCTTTTTTAATAACGTCAAGAAAGAAAGTCCCGCGTGGTAATACCATCAGTGATGTTAAAGATACCGTAAATCCTTTTTATAATTACAGCACCTTAACTCTCATTAATTTAAGGAACCAACGGAGGAGTATCATGGATAGGAATTCTCGTGTCTGCCTTAGGTGGTCTCGTTATCGGTTTGGCTCACTATATAGCTGTACTGTATACAGTTGACACTGCTATTTTACAACTAGCTCCGCCACAGTGGCCTCTTATTATTGCTGGAGGATTTGGCGGCTTGTTAGGCAGTATTTTCGATTCTATTCTCGGTGCCACTTTGCAATATTCTGGTAAGCTCCTGTACGATTATTCCAGCCCGTCTCTCTCTCCCGCCCTACAGTCAGCTACATATTATTCAAATTTACTTCAGGCTTAGACGACAAGGGAGTGATCGTGGAACGTCCTGGCAAAGGAGTGAAACATATTAGCGGCCGACAAGTTTTGGATAATCATAGTGTGAATCTCTTGTCCAGTATAGCTATTACACTGACGCTTCCACGAATAGCCAATGTCTTTTGGCCCTCATAATCAGAAAGTTACGTATCATGAAACATTCATTGATACACAAATGATTCAAGATTTGAGAGTGATTTTTGCGCAGCTGTTGCCTAACTTTAATGTCTCAGGCACGAATGGTGATACAAAAAATATTTGCCAAAATATGCAGTATGGAAGAAATCTATTTTCTACAAATGTATATTGATAGCCATTGACTTTAATATTTCATTCATTGTTCACTCGTTTCTTAGTTCTCATATTAAATTATTTTGATCGCGATAATTATTATCGTTCACTTCGGTAACTGTGATACGTCCAGTGAAAAGAAAATGAATGACATTCTCATACGGAAACCTAGTAACATTCAGAGCGACATATATTTTCGAAAATGTACATTCCTCGCGACGGTAAAACTTCATAGTTGAACTTTAAGAATCACAAGATCAAAAATTAGTTACAGTTCTATCTTGAGAAATCCTTTTTCCCCTCGTATTTGGTTTTCTCACTTTTACATATTTTACGATTATGTTACAATACACGATGATATATTACGTGCGCGGAAGAATAAAGGCAGGTATTATTTATTGGTAAATGCGTACAATCAAATTTTCTGTAGTTTGAACTCTATATTATATGTATACACACACACATATTAATTTGTAAAATATACCACACTTTCTAAATCACGGACTTGTTGACAAAAATAAATAATGGCATTACCCCGTCATAGGGATACAAACAGGTGAAAATTGCGCAAAACAAGAAATCGAAGACAACATTTATTTTCGTACGTTGTGTCATTGTTAATTGTGTCAAACAATTACTGAACAGTTTTCTTTGTTTTCTTTTCTCTTTTCACATTTCATTTTACATTCTTTAATAAAACATACCTCCATTCCTTATACAAGGATAGCATTAATCTATATACAAGTTGGTCGCACTTACGAGCGATCAAGGATTAACTTGAATAGGTACTGGATAGACGCAGACATAAGTATTTCTATTATTAGGTACAGTCAGTTATATGATCTTTGGTTCTCTTAATCTTGGCTGGAACTGGAAATGACGTAGTTAAAACTGCGTAAGCTCATTTTTACGAGATAGATAAATTTTCTATAATTTTTCAACAGTCAATATGTATAATACAGTTACGGATATGAAAGGTATATATGTATTCGCTATGACATATTATGACTTAGGCATGTAATATATATATTTATATATATTAAATATATCTCATATATAATAGTTTATATCTCTGTATAAAAACTAAGCTCTACCAGTATATATTATAACTTTTCTTCTTCTCTTTTTCTTTCTTGTATGATATGAGTTAAGTGATTGATTTTCCCCAGGATAGGAGAGACAAGTCTCAGCCCAGCTTAAAACAATACTATGGCGTACAGGCATTAAATTTAATACGGCTCTCATGTGACTCCTATGTCAATTATAAGATTTTACACGTAACGCCACTTGTTTATTTTTACTTTTATATATAATAATAAGCGCCGGGCGATTCCACTTTCACGTTGTCCGTCTAAAATTGCATACGTAAATCGTATCGCCTTATGTGTCTGGTTACGCATGTTTATCCTGAAGCGTTGCTTATGTACATGTAATATATATATGTATATACATATGTAACTCAGTATATTCTATGTAAAAGGCTCGAGACTACTGCGCAACACTCTCGGATAAATTTTGCAGACACATAATCTGCATAATTCGACGTGAGCAATCAATCGTTATTAATTTTCACGAGAGTAAATTGTTCATTTGTATACAGTTACGTATATACGCGATAAGACGACTCATACGTGACAACGGAGGACGCAAGAAACATGTCCAGGACAAAGAAACAATATATTCTTTAATAGACGTACGTACACTGGAATCCTCGAAAGAAAGTTTTGTAAATTTTTATGATTTTTTATCTAACGAATAACAAAATATACTTTTTTTTTTAAAAAGTGTTTCACATGAAATAAGCACTAGTGTCGTATGGCGTCGTATTCGATCGAATCGAAGCTTACATCGATATGCAGATTTTCAAGGATCACGCAATTTTTGTGTGTTTATATGGGAATCTCTTATTCTGTAAGAGAATGTAGAATAGAATGATGATTCTTCCCATTGGTATTTCCTATATTGTATTTATTAGACGGTTACTCTATTCTCTCTAGGGGAATGCGTTACTGTATGAGTATTGAGACTGTGCGATACTCGGCACTTGGCAAAATTTGATTGCTGAGAGGATCTTCTAAATGAGTATGTAGGCTTCGAATGATAATTATTCGTGCAATTAATATTAGCAAGTTTCGGTTCTGAGGATAAACGAGACGCGTTGAATGAGTTTCTTGTAGATTATTACCCATTTTTGTATACTCGATGTACACAAACTATGCAACATAGAGATTGGGACTATCAGTAGTATAAAAAAAGGGGGGTGGGGCGTTCTGGATAACGTCTAGACAGTTTACAGTCTATGGAGTCAGTACACAATATTTATAAACACTGCACTACACTTTTGGATTCCAACTATTAACACGGTTAAGTATGATATTAGAATTTGGCAAAGTAGTTAAAGAGCTGAACAGAAGCAAAACACTCAGTACTGCTACGTTCACGTATCGCAACGATTACATAGAATATCGAACGATTCCCAGATATCACCGAACCACAAACAATTGAATTATTCATTGACGGACATGCATTTTACGCAAGATATAGACTCTTTGTTAGGATTAAAATATATTATAAATAGGAGAATCGTTGTGCGTATTAACAGCCCGCGGCTCGTTGATCAAACAGTTGAATCCACATTGTTCTTCGGATGAGGTCGAAACGATGTCGTCACTTCCCAGTGATAATTTCTTGGCAGGACGTCACTAATTGCCTAACCAAAACTAAGAGCAGCAATGATAACGAAGATTTTCTTTCGTTACTATCGTTCAATTCAATCAAAGTACAAATGGCCCACGTAATTCCGGACCTTCATCAACATTGCGTCTGATACTGATTACACTCGTGGAAGGAATCATTACGTCTCATGAGCACTTGAGCATGATTGTTACTGCCGCGTCGAGTAGTGCTTATCCCCAAAGACGATGGACTTCCGGATACCTTGATCTCCTTCGGGTCCATCACCGCTGCCGATTGGTAGTCACACCTTCTCCTCTCCCGCCATCGGACCTGCGGTCGAGCGGACAAACTGAAACAGTCAACATCCCACAATGGACTCGACTCGGGCGCTGCCATTGGCACGATACGGACGATCATGGACGATCATGTTAATCGGTTTGGTACAGTCTCTTTGTTGGGTTAGAGATAAACGTTTAGTGATAAGAAGACTAGGTGCACCTGGCATATATACAAATCTTGCGTTACGTCACAGCACCATGCTTGTAGATTGGTGTGTTTGCTTTCTCATATTGTCTAGGTAGTTAGTATTATGCATTTTTTTTTATTGGTTAGTCCGCATCGCACCATTGACGAATCATGCATCGTGCTGAGTCATGCAATTTTTAGTAGGTAAGAAAATAATTAATTCGAGTTAGAGGTTCGGTGAGGTTAGGATAATTCATGGCTTGAGGTAAGGTGGGTTATGATTGTATTTTATGGTAGATCTTTCATTAAATATATATTTTTAGGTTAGATATCTGAATCTATGTGACATTTTATCACGTGTCTTTTACTTGCTTCAGACGTAATTTGTAATAACATCCTGCTGACCTTTCTCTGGCAATCGTGGTGAGATTCATAATTGACCGTTCTACCTGTATGGCTCGAGTTGGGCAAGTTTGAAATTGTCTCCTAATGACTCGGGTCACCCACGATGGTGGTTGTTAGAACTTTAGTTTTGTATATAGCCCCTTATGCAGGTTATTAGAGATCGTGTTTGATACGTACTTGGTGAGCTAGAGTAGCGCAAGGAGACTATTTGGCGAAGGGTGCTTTTCATTAGTTTAGAAAAAAAATTATAGGAAACTTTACATGCGTGGATTTTCGTCTTACCGAGACTGTTGTGGCTGTGCAGGAGTTTGCGCGTTTTCGAACGAATGCGCTTCCTTCCCATTTTCGTTTGAATTGCGCCATGACCTGTGGTCGTGGAAGAAAAGACAAATTTAATGTACGATTTTGTTCGAGCTATTGATATGCTATACTGTAACGAAACACATACCTCGCCGTTGCAGAAGCAGAAGAGTATGGCTACACAGAGACCCTGTGAAGGTATAGAGAAAAACAAAGTTAGGTTAGGAATTCATGGTACCGTAGAGTCTACATGGAAAACGTGAGCTATGCTCTTTTTTTGTAAAGAGGTCGATGGTAGAGTGCAATTAAGGAAGATTGCATCGGAGGGTGCAGTAACAATTACGTAGGAGCGTCGATAAGAAAATTATCAGTTTCCTCGTCGCGTCGTTTAAATCCTTCCTGGGTCATTGAACTCACTAATTGTCCTTGCCCATTAAATCCTGATTTCTACCTGAAGATACCAGTAGAAATACACCTTGCCCAATAATCGATTCGACCAGCCGCCGGTTGTACCCATTCTGAACTCGAGGAAAGAAGGGAATCGGCTCTCGGCAATGTATTTTTATCGACACTCTAAAAGTCAGACTCTCAGGAGTGTAGGGGATAAGAACTTGAGAGGAAAACTTTTAAAATCTAAAAATATTGCCAATTGGCACGTAACAAAGATTTTAAACTTTTTCCCCTGCGAAGACACGTTTATTTCTTTTAAATATAAAATAAGGATATACAGACTGCTTGAAATCTAAAGGTAAAGACGATACTTACCTGAAAGGAAGCCGTAATGGCGGAAAGAATGCCGTAGGCCCGTTCCCAAGGGTGTCCTTTGGATGGACGAAAGGGAGTGACCAAATAGTGAAGACCCAAAAGTGGTACAAGAAGAAGGGTGGCCCTGCGCAGTTAAAAAGGAAAAGAAAACTTAAAGACCCATTTGACATAATCGAATCTAAATCCCCAACAGATTTTTCTGCACCCTTAAAAAACATTCATCCCTGTTCTGAAAATTCAAACTGAGCGTAATGCAGTATCTAGCGAAATCCCAAGGAACGATCCCTTCGGCAGGTAGAAATGATAAATAGAAAAAAAAAAGGAAAACGAAGAGAAAATATCATCCTGTCTTTGACACTCATCCCCCGCGATTATCCTATCCCCTGGAAAATTGCGTTCAGGGGTCGCGTAAGCATCACTGGAGTAGCACCCTGTAATTTCTCACCGGAAAGCTTGTAACATGGAACGGGATGGTCTTGATCCGATGGCTGGACCTGCCCTAAGCTTCGTTAAGAGCACTCTGACGATGTTGCAGAGGAACAGGAGATTGAGTAAAGTAGATACGCAGACAGGATAATAGAGAACATTCATGTAGTTACCCTCATTGATCCAGCACCTGCAGAAAAAACCTCATTGATCATCTCCTATCAACAAATTTAATATTTTTAGGGTCAAGTGATTTTATCATATAACACAAAAGTTTCAGTTTACGTTCACCAGGTACTTTGTACCCTGGAGAAAATGTACAAGCTACAGAACCAAGATTCTGCTAAATCCTTGTTATCCTACAGGACAGCACAATAATCTAATTGTTAAAGCTCAGTTTTGAGCCTGAGCCTGCGGCTAGTACGCTGGCAATTGGGAAACTTGCTTAAACGGCGATGCACTTGTCCAGGTTGTCATTGTCCACCTTATACAGGGATCGGTCAATAGTTTCAAAATGCCTTGAACGGAGCGACCAGGTTTCGTGCAATGTCGCCCTCGCTTATCGACAAATAGGACTCGAACGCATCGTCGTATGGCGGCAAGTTTCAGTAATGGCGTGGAAGGGTCCAGTTGATGTCCCAGAGGGTATTTTCTGGCTCGTACAATTTATTCAAGAGGTCAAGTCAACTGGATTTGATAACGTGCAGTACTATAGTGTCGTGAAGCAAATTACAGAAGGTGTTTGAAAATTATTTGAAAGCACATAAAAAGCTACATGCAAATAATCTGATTTACGTATAACCTAGATATTCTTCTTTCTATTCTTATTCTAGACTTACTGCAGGGTATCTGCAGGATCATTACTGGCACCTCTCAACGAGGCATAAATTACGATAATGATGCCTGGCGTTGGCCATCCTAAACACATCAGCCATTTGACAAGCTTATGTTCACTCGTAAACGCACTAACTAACAGGGTATGGAGATAGAATCCTTCACACAGCATCCAGGCGTAATTTGTCAATAGGAAGTAATGTAGAAGCACATGGAGCAGACGGCAGACTAACTGTAACAGGAAATTCAATACAAGTGACTGTTACCCCATTATCGTGAGTCATTTAACAAATAGCAGAGTCATTGTTCATTATTGATTTTGAACTTACTCCATTGTTCAGAGGAACATCTGTATTAGCAACGACCAAACCGTACCAAATCAGCCAGAGAGCATTGTTCATCGCGAAGGAGGCAAAGAGATTCATGTGAAGAGTAATTCTGGCGCATCTTAGAGAACTGGAGAAATAAGATGATTTTTCAAATACGATCTCTGATTCAAGATACTTTGAACTTACCGGAAATACGTGAGAATGGCCAATGATAGCAATAGGGCTACCAATGATATCGTATATCCGGTCTCATAGAGGACATTGAGTTGCTGCTGCCACTGAAAGATAAAGATAAAAAAATTATTAACAAAAATGACCAATCACTATTGTTTAAACAATATTGTTATTTAAACCTGTTAAATAATAACGTTCTCCTATCACATTCGAACGGAACCTTCGATTATGTTATGTTAATGACATTGACGAATAATTTTGAGAACGGTCCCCCAGGATGATGGATGATACTGTGGAGGCTAACGATTTCTCAGGAAGGACGTTCCCGGCAGGATACGATCTTTTGAAATATGTATAAGCAATTTCAAAGTAGCATGGGAATATATCCACATGTGCTTTTATTTTTTAAATAAATATCCAATTTTTTCCCACAGAACAGCGTCAGCAGGCACACAACGATTTGGTCTATTTGTTTGACTATGAACAGTAAATTGTTCTGTGATGAAAGTCGATGATTTATTAAAATACGCCTAACATATTTTGTTAGCGTTGCCTTTACAGGGTGGCATCTATACACCAAGGTATCCAGGGAGAGACCCAAGTCTTTCCCATTAATATGGAAAGCCCTGCGTGTTACACAAGGTGGCGAGACATATTGAGCGTACATAACTCATAGGAGGAGGAGGAGGAGGAGGAGAAGAGGGTGTTGGTTAGGCAAAACCCCTTCAGTTCTGGAGGGAAACTCCTTTGCTCCATCTATAGACACCCTGGCTTCTTTAGCCTCCTTGCTTTCACTGAGGCTACCGATCCACGCGTTTTGGGAATTCCTATTAGTGCTTTGCCACATATCCTTTCAGTAGCTTTGCTGTAAGGCATTGAAGATCCATTGGACGACGTTTGGCTTTATACCGATGTTGATGCATAGCAATTGGAGATATTTTGTTGTCAGAATGAACCTGTTAAAAAAATAATTAAATTTGTTGGATACGTAGGATTTATTATGAAGAACGTGCCAGGAGTATTCGGATGAGTTAAGGAATGATTTTTGTATGCTTGATAAATCACTGGAAAAGTTCGTTGGTCATCGAATTTTTCATTTTGACTATTGGTCTTGTGTGATTTCACGTACACGCATTATTGGTTTGGTTTAATGACAATGGAAAATCAGGCTGGTATGGGAGAGATGCCTCAGGGTTGATTTCCAAAATGACGTAGCAATCGTTTCTCCCGTCCACATGTAGCTAACCGTGCGAATTAATCGGACAGAAAATTTCAAAGGGAATTCGAAATCCGTGGGATATCAGAATTCGTTCGGAACACCTGGTATTCACAGTTCGCGCAATTACTTCATCATTTCCGTGGAGTATGGCACACCAACAATTCTAGGGAAAGGGGGCATTTTTAAAATTCCCATTTTAATTTATATTTACATACGCAAAAGCTGACTTGGCTTCGTGTCGTTGCATAATTTATAATGTTTACGAAATTATAACATAATTTTGAAAAATATATTATTTTATGTAAAATCAGATTATGCTTAACTTAATATTCTTTTTAATAATACTTACGCTCAGATCTTCGAAATTCACGCATGTCGTGTAATTGCTCCATTCCTTGTGTGACACCGGATGCCGAAACCAGGTGCCGTTAGGTTCGCAGTTTCTATAAGCCATTACTGTAAAAATCAAGAAACTGAATAAATTTCAAAATAAGGCGAGAAATCTCGATAAATATTTAACATTCGTGAATTTTGAATAATTATTTATATTGACGAATAAGAATTCGTTTATTCTTTAATAAGACAATTTTACGAGCCTAAATTCTGGAATATTGATAAATAATTTTCAAATTTAAAAAAAAATTCAAAAGTACATACAATCAAATGTCAATTATGAAACTTTTATTTAAAAGATCGTTGAATTTTCCATTTTATTATATGTAATTTAAAATGGAAAAAAAAGAGAACGTTTATCGATTCTCCCCAGTTCAAATGGAAAAAAATCTATTTTCAAACATCCCAGTCGTATGTGCTCCCTCCCCTTAATGTTTAAAAATTACAAAATTTCGATCTGCATCAGAATATTAATGACACTCGCTTGATCGATATCGTGACTACCTGGATCAAGTTAATGTAACTAGGTTAAGTCAGATTAGGCTAGCCTTCGCGAGTACACGTCCTGGACGATAGGTTGACGGAAGATAGAGGATCCTCGGCAGTGTTGCACAGGTTGCATTAAGGATGCAAATGAGAATTCGGACTAACAATGGATCAACAAATGTGGAAGGTAAATTGCCATCGCATCAAATGCAACCATAATTGAACAGCAATTGTAAATGGTTAAATGGAAAAGTATTATTGTAGAGATTCAAATTAATTGATTTCTCAGAAATACAGCTAAAGATGCCTTTTCGGTTGCATCAAGATTAATGGTCCAAGAACCGTCTCGGTTACAGGGAACCAACCCCTACCGATTAGTTTCAGCTTCTGCATCCATGTTACCCATCAACACGAATTCAACTCCCCGGTTAATTGGATAAATTTATATCTCCAGTGTTCTATAATTAAATATAATAGTTATTAAGATCTATTCAGTGTTATAATATTTTGCCATGCTATAAATACAAATTGTTTATACTCTATAGGGTGGTTCTTCTTAAAAAGAGCTAAATTATTTTTTTCCTTAATTAGAGCGATATTTCAATCAATGGTATCTTTACGCCAAGTACGATGGTTGACTCATTTAATTTTTGAAACGTTTTTAGAAAATCATTCCCTTTTATTTTTATTAATTTTTTTCTATAGTGTTCGTCGAGCGTTATCCCAACCAGGATAACTTTATTTTGTCCTACAGACTCGAGGAGAGGAGCATCATTTTAAGAGGCTTACTGCAGGATCATCCCTTCTGAACTTTTGTATGCTTAGCGCTACCCCTTTGTTGGGGTGGATGTTGTTTCTTGATTCCAGTACAGGTGTTGCATGGTCGTGGTGATAACCGTTGCGAAACTTTGGTTATTATTAAAGACGAGAGAAGAGGCTGCGGGAACGAAAGAAGAGAGAAGAAGAAGAAGGCAAAGTTTAACTAGTAAAATGTCTCGCAAGTCTTTCGAATTCATCGTGGATATCAGCTGTGTTCTTATCGATTAAATTTTTTTTTATTGCAATCGTCGTATAACTTTTTATTAGTGCAAAATTACTGTAGTTTTATAGTAAATACGAATACTCGTTGCGCGAAATTAAAGAGCAACGTGGTACGTAAAAATGTAATTAAAAAGTAAAAGAAAAGTTGTGAATGCTCGGTACACGTTTAACAAGAGAGTTTTTAAAGTGGCGCCACTCACTAATTTCGATGAAAGCTTGCGGGTTCATGGTTAAAGCGGGTATTTGCTAAGGGAACGACAGAGCGTACTAATGTATGAGGCCTTTGTGGGAGAACCTTCAAACAATATTGCTAATCTGATAGCCGTATCTGTATAGGAAGCAGTCACGATGAGTATACTGTATATATAACCAAATTAACATATTCACATATATAATATATACTGTACGCGTAAATGAAACTGACAGCAGAGCATTTGGATCTTAATTATCACACAATCGAGCTAAAACGACATTGGGCAGACGGTCATGGAAAGGAGAAATTTAATGATCAACGATTGAAAGCATATGTAAATGTTGGTACAAGTGTCTGCCCTTCAACGGTACAAAACAAGCTATTTTTATTCTTGTTTAACCTTAGAACAATGTAAAGTTAATTTTGTAGAAACTGGAGTTTTGGTACAGGATATTTAAAGAAAAAAAAAAGCAGCTGCCGTCTGGATCGAATGATGAATGTGACGTTAAAAAAAATAAATAAATAAAAAACCAATGCTTCAGCATCGATGGTAAAGTCTATGGTGGTTAATGTGCCATAAAGTCCTTGAGAAGTGCGTAGCCACTTGTGGGAAACTCGAAGAAAGTTTCTTGCGAATTCTCGCGATGGGCAATGTTCCCGAACTCCTTTCTTCCTCGTTAAAGAGAACTCTTGTATACCATAGTTCCTTTTTTTCTCGACTCCATCAGTTTTGTCAGTCCGCGCGCCACAAGAGAGCAATTTTCCTTCTTTACATTTTAATTTGTGGGTGAATAAGTATCAGAAGCTCAACGTTACGAAATTGAAGGAAGCTGCGAATCCAGGGATAAGAAGACGTCGTATTACAGGAACCATTTGAATTTCAAAGTAACTCTCTCTCACTCTCCGTCTTTTTCTTTTTTCTTCCACTTTCCCTTATCTTTGCTAGTTTAAAAATTCTATACAAGCCAACGTTCCTTGCCAAGATGTCACGAGATCTTTCAACGTGACGAGAGACGAATCGATCCTCGAAGAATTTCAATACGAAATATTTCTGTCTAGCAGGGTATAAAATTACTGGCAAGACGCACGCGTTACGCGGAACCTTTGAAAAATTTAAAATTGTCACATAATAAAGTTCCAACTCTCACCATGAATATGTATTTCTCTTCGTAACCTCTTTCTGCATTTCCTTCCGTGTTACTTAACACCGAACAGCGTGAACGCAGCATCTCTTGCATTAACGGATACAACCTTTGCCACAGACAGTTTTCACAGCAAACACATTAGCCAGTGCACACACGCGTTACGCTGCTCGCCATTTCAAGTCGACACTCAGCTTCCTGAGTAAAAAGTCAAAACTAAGTAAAAAAATTCCTTATAAAACCGACTGTATACGTAAAAAGATTCCATCCAAGAAACAGCAATACAATTTTTCACACGTACCCCATACTCACAATATTGGTTAAAAAGCATCGTATTCCGGAAGTAAATCGTACGTCACACATCCCGTTGCTTGTCGTTTTATCGGCATGACGAAAAATCAATTTTTCAATCTGTATCTCGTGGTGAAAATTTGCTTAACGCAACAGGCACTTTGTCCCGACGAAAATATCAAGGTATTCACGTTTCAGAAATAAGGTTACGCGTATAAGACATAATTTTGGATTAAACTCGTTACCTAAAAGCAGTTCGCTTTGATAAATAACAAATTCCATACGCTTTAAGGTCTCCATAAAGTTGCAAATAAAACTTCCTTTTACGTCCTTGCTTCCTTTTCTTCATGTTTTTCCAATACACATCTTACTCCCAAGCCATTTTCATTTCTCAAGAGCCATCGATTACTCTGGAACCCAGTATAATCTATCACGTTGGCAATGGTCAATTACTCCGTTGTTAATGTTACCGTGAGGTTAGGTTTCCACTCGACGAAGGTCTAGATTCTAAAGTCGTTATCGGTAATAGGGATGTTTTCAACCCTCCTTCGTAATATCGTTCTTTCGCACACAATATTATCCCTTCCGATTATCCTTTTCCTCTGTTCTTTCAGATTTCTCTTCCACGACACGCCGCCATAACCTCTTCGGTCCTCGAATTTGCTCGTTTTGACAGGAATGACGAAATACTTGCGAGACCCTTGGTTCATTTTAATTTGACGCGTCTCTCGCGTCAGTTTATTATTAGACCGATGCTTAAATCGTAAAGAGGTTAGGATGTCACTGGAAAATATTTACGAGAACTAATCAATCCTCTGATTGTAATACGTTTAATTGCTTGCTTAGACATTTGGTACGCACTATTGAGTGGCTTTATCGCTAATTTCATTGGCTTACTAGAAACACGAGTGGGATTATTGACTGGCACACTGACTCCTACATATTTCAGTATATCTGTATGCGAGTAGTAAATATATATGCAAATGTCTCAGTTTCCTTTGAGGTTACTGATAAATTGCTAAAGGGAAGACTACCTTCGGTTTACTAACCGGTGAACCTGTTAACGCGTCACGTAATACGGGGTACGTCTCGAAATTTCTGCTCAGTCAGTTAGACGCGTATCTGAGAAGTTTCCTCGAAGCGCAGATAAATAAATCAATGAACAGGCATTTGACAAGGGAAGTTAATTTGGATAAATTGTTAATGATTGAGGTTTAAACTGTATATCGAATAGAGGATACATGCATAGTCAAATATACATATATATGTATGTACATGCGAACGAACGTTTTCGGATGAGAATACTTGCGCGGCCATTTACTTTTCATGAAATTCTCTCTAAAATGCACCAGGGCATTTCCGGTTTACGTGAATGAACGTATAGTCACGTAAATGCAACTCGAGGAGAACAACGGATGCTATGTTGAATTCATTAAGCATCCGGTTTTCTGGAAGCTTTCCACTCGCTCTCCCTGTGGAATTAAAGTGGGAAGCTTTCTTGGATTTGAAGAGTAGCTAGCGAACAGTGAGCTCCTTATATTACGTAATGAAGTTCGTTATTGTATGATCGTAGAATTTTTTGCCGAGATCAATATTTTTGTTAAATTTCTATACGCGGAAATAACAGCTGCGCGTTCCAGGACTTGAGAAGATGAGAAATTTGAATCGTAGGGTCATTCCGATAAGACTAAAAAAATCATAAAGTGTTATCAGTATAAATAGCGGGCTATAGACATATTGAGGCTAGCCAGATGCGTATAGATAATTTTAAAATAAATATCGAATCCTCTTGAATTATTAATGTTCGTTTGGCATTGAGGTGGAACTTTACATTGATATCTGTTAATATTTAGACTATAAACTATGATAATTCAAGACACGATAGGTGACGCAACTCTTGACACGCAATGTAGTCACGTATTTCTTTTTTTAAATGATTCGTAGACCTTAGGCAGTAAACGTTGTCTAATCTAACGTGGGTAGTTGGCTATTTCGTGACTACCAATGGTAATGGGTTTAAATATACCGAATTCGCTTAAATAAGAAGTATATGTCAGGCAACACGTAGATTACGCAATTAATGATAATATATTTCCAAATTTACTTAATTATTTGGTGTAAAAGCTTTTCAAGATAGAAGTCTGTTACTTTTGGATGAATATTACGGTAGGTAAATCCGAAAGATACTGTAGCCGCTGTATCATTATAGCGTCAGGTCAATATTGTCACAGCACGTGGAGATGATATAGGGATTTTCAAAAATGCTTTACGTGACTGTATGATTTTGTGCTTTGGCTTAAAATCAGTTATGGGGTAACCCCAATGAAAATTTAAAGGTATTATATTCATTAAAGTTGTTGAAAGACAGTGCTAAATAATCCATTATAGTTTTCATTATCATCAGCAAATATACTATATATACTATATACAATATGTATATATAAACCCAGTTGGATTATTTTAGGAAATTAAATTATAAGACGAGATACCAAACTCCTAAATGAGATATCGAATTCCTGACTAAAAGCATACCGCTGTCTAATTGTTTTCCGATAGGAGGTTAGATAGAGATAGAGAGATGGAGAAAAAGTAAAGAAGAGAAGAAAACGAAGAGAGGCAGAACTAAACGAATACCGGTAAAATGAGGAATAGCCACGCGATATTATTATTCGAAGCAGAGTCCAATTTCATGACCAGTATAGCAATGGAGGCTTTTCTTGTTATTTCTTACTGTTTACTCAGTAATGATTCGCTGATTCTTTCTCTGTTTACTTAGTTCGTCTGTTTGCCACGATAAATGCGTGCGCCTGCAGTCACGATATTTGCCACGTGTATTTATCAATCCTTTCATTAATTTCGCGATTGGACGGAACCAAAGATACGTGCATTGGCTATAAAGATCGAAGGTTATATACCAGACTAGAAGTCGTTTTCGCCTTATGCGCTGTCAGGAAGCGCATTCGCGATGGAAGATGCGAATAACTTTTCTTCAATTCGCAAAATGGCTCTCACGTTATAGTACACCTTATAATACAGTATAATAATTCAGGCTCGCAGAAACGTCGAGCTTTCGCCGTCGCGGCGCTACGTTTATGAGAGAAAATTTTATTGCGAACCACGTCTCGCAGTAAATTTCGTTTAGTATGACGCTGTGGCAGGTAAGCTGTGTATTACTTTTTGAAATTCGTCTGGCTGTGCTAACCCCCTCCCCTCGAGAACTTATAACGTTTTGCGTCTGTATTATTATCTACGACTGTTCTGTGGAACTTCTTTTTCTTGTGGAATTATAACCTGCCAGTATTAGCAGGAAGAAGTATACCAGGACGCTGACATCGATCCATCTTGCGATATTCATGAAGCGCCGTTCACCGCACGTATAGTTCACTCCTGCCTTTTGTCTTGAACAGGTCGCTTCACTTCCTACTAACGTTTCGTTATTCTTCTTTGAGCGAAGTAAAATAAAAGACAAAGAATACCTGCGATTAAGTAACGTTAATCACTTGGTTACGTAATACGTGACGTTGAGTAAAGAATTTACCTTACTTTGGGCTTGCTCCTATTGTGCAGTAATTTAGAGGGTTCTTTTTCACATCGAACGTGTACGTTAATTGTTTATCAGAGACGTTTTGGATATTTTTACTTGTTGTTTATTCCTTGTGTCAATCTTAATTTAATCTGTTACCATAATTAAAAGAATTGGCCCATAGGTCGATGCGACAGGTACATGTTTTACTCGGTGATGAAAGTGAAGGGCGCAAATTGCCCGAGCAACCCTTGCCTTTGATGGGCTCTAATTGCCCTGTCGTAGGCTGCTCAGATCTTCCAGGGAACAAATCTAATTTGTCTTTAGAACCTTGACTGGATCGTTTAATGGATCCACACGATGGGGTGTGTCTCTTTGGTGTTGTACGATGATTATTACGGAAAGCTGGTTCCCATGGGCTTCTATGGGTTTTATATGTTTTTAATCTAAAAAAAACCAGAATCCAAAAATTATACTTTATGATAATCTCACGAAGACAAAGAAGACAAAGTATAGACGGGATACCATTGTACCTTTCTATTCACTGTCTTATCCATTCCTGACGGCCTTCCTCGTCACTTCCGTTTCCATTCAGTTAATGATTTCATTACATAATCAAGGATTATATATAATGCAAACTTTGTCTGGTCCAAAAAAGCCTGATATAATGGCCACGCACAGACCGTGAGTCAATTCAGTCTTCCAAAGCTACATCTTTGTTTTCTTGATTAATCATCTTTTAACTTTCGAATGACAGAATCGAGAGGGCGCCAGGGGCGTCCTTTTTCAATTTAACTCAATTTGTGTTGCTCAATTACTTTCTATCTTGTCTCATTATGAAATTACTTAAGCACAGAGTAAAGTTTGACTTTTATTCAATTAATCGTCAGTACGATAAGTGCGAAATATCGATGAAAGTGGAGGCAAACTTCTTAAGAAGCCGATACTAAGATTTGCACGAGTTATAAGAAAATGTGAAACTAACGATATGGCAAATCTTAAAATTTGATTCTACATATTAGGTATAATTAAAAAAAAAAAGAGGTAAACACGTCCCAGAATAATTTCATTTTTCTCAAATTCTAATCCTCCATTTGCCATGGGAAAATGCATCGCTGATTGCAACGTGGAAATTAGTTTAACACGAACTGCTCTAGAACTCGGAGACTCAGTTGATTAGACAGAAGCAGCTTGTTTCCCGGTGGCCCGGATCGTTTGCACTTGCACTTGCACTTCCGGTAGGGGATCTCCCTGATATGCATTTCTAGTTGATAAAGGATTGACCATTGATCAATTAGATGGAGTATACTGGATTATAAATAAGGGTTAGATATTTTTGTAATTTTTAACTCGTATAGTAATTTTACCTGAGGGTAAGAGCATCTAAAGGCACTTTCCTTCGTTGAATTTCAATGTGTGTTCTCCATTTTACAGAGTACCAAATACGTCTGGATTTCGTATTTGCTTAACTCGACATCGATAACAAAAATCCAAGAGCTAATCTACGTCACCTTCCGTCGCCCATCCTTCGTCCGTGCACCCGCATGCCAGGAAACGTCAGCCAATTCTTTTTTCTCCGGAAACTGACGAGAAACGTCAAAACTGAGAAACGCAACCGTAGATGCTTATCCTTGGAGTCGCGTAAAATCAGGAAACGCAACTGGATGCACGAACCTCCGCCTCGCTCCACAGCCTTCTGACTCTGGTTCTGTCCTGCGGGGCGTCGGTATCTCACCCGGACCTCCGCCGGTCCGTGAGGACGTCTCCGCCAGGCACCTCGGTACCTCGAGACCATCTCTCCACGGCAGATTCGAGCACCTCGATCTGGACTCAGGAATAAAAAATCTTCCTAGGTCGTAGCTTCTGAGCAAGGTGGCGACTCGAAGGGAACCAAAAAGCGAGAACACTGTTTGAATCGATAGCTGGAATCGTAACAATATATATAAATTTCAGCCCCAGGCAACTTTCAAGGAACGATTCCACGCTTGAGAGTATTTTCATCCATTTCTTTCTTCCTTCATTCTGATATACATGTCACGCCAGTATCCAGGGAATTCGGCACGCTTCCATTTCTTTCGACAGATGATAGGTCAATTTTTTTGGTCCTTAAAGGAATCACGAGGATGAGAAAGTATTGGTTTAAGTGACCCTCAAATTCCTTGTGCTCTGAATTTTATTAAAATTCTATACTACATTTTTTACCTGGAATTCGTTCAATCCACTAGACGGTCACTCGTCTTAAAAGTCTTTTGCTGTTCTAGCCTCGACAGTACACATTTAAAATGGTTACCAGGTAGCCAACCGTAGTGTACGTCAAAATGCTGGAGAAATCTCTAGGCAGATATATTTTCTATTTCAGGAAGGACTACCGGAGCGAGGCTGCTGCACTGAGAAATAACTAAAGAAAAGAATAGAACGAAACTAAGTCTGGTAAAGTAGTTCACGAGAAAGAAAAAAAGGAATATATGGGATACGGGAGAGATCGATTTGCGAAAAAGGATATCTTTGTAAGTTACTTTAGCGAATCTAGTATCAGGTATTTCCAGCGTTGAGAGAATATCTAGAATGTTGAGAGTAAAAAATAACAAACTTTTTTTTACTATGATACGAGGATGCTACCTTTGCAAGGGATATTAATATTACGATCTATTACTGTAATATCAATTCTGAACTTTTAATTGAGCATATATACAAGACTGATAAAGTAACTGTAATTCACTTTCCAGAACTTTACTAATGCCAAGGTAAAATTTCTTACTTTCATGTGACTCTGTATCGCTGTCCAGCTTTACGACCTTCTTGAAAGCTTCATTTGCATTTATAGTAGCAGCAGCAGTGTAGCATAATATTTCAGGACTAAAGGAGTAACAAGCTGCGTCGTGAAACAACTCGACGATTATTCGCTATCTGCTATCCCTTCGACGTAGTTTTCTGGAAATGTTTGAATTTCACGCAAGCGTTTCTCTATGGAAAATTCGTATAATATATAAGGCACGTCTGCAGACCTTTAACACGAAAGAGAAGATGAACTTAATAAAACGTCAGATCCTTAGGGATGATCTATTATTTTATATATAATCATATAAGAGTTAGTTATATAATCACATACCAGTTAAAACAAATTCGAGATCATTTCGATTATTAATAAAATATCGATTAATTTAACGCACGGCTCTTTACCCTACCAATACCCCTTTGCCAGAGTCAATTAGAGCTTGTGCGTTAAAAGGTTAAAAATTTTAGTTTTTTTTTTTCCCAAAAACGCAGTCAACTCCTCTTTGCGTTTCTAAAGAGTTTATAGTCCCTACTCTTCACTGTTATTCAAGGGTGCCAATAAAATCTTGAATTCTATTGTCTTTTAGGCCGAGAAGTATTTGTGAGTTAGTAAGATCCAATCCCGAATCTCAATAACCCGTCCGTAGTGCATACAGATGAGGATGGTTGTGATTGATTTCAGCTTGTTGAGATAAAGAGAAACACTGACTTTATATACGGTTAAAGGATTTACTCAGAATTCTACATGCATCAGGTATAAAAATTATTACTAGAGGAGGAATGGTAGCAGATACGTCGACGGTCCCGATAAACATGGACTTTAAAAAATTCTAGTAGGAATCATAAGAATTTCGACAAAATTTATCGTTCCGATAAGACCTGGAATAACCAAAGCTAACAGAGGATTAACTAACGAGATTAGCCAAGACGCTGGTATTTCCGGAATTTCTCCGAATACGGGTATCTGACTGATCGATCTTGTCAGATAACCGACGACTCATTTTTCTGAGAGCGACTTTTACGAGTTTATTTTGTCAAATTTTAGTAAAATTATTGATAACGTCGCTCGAAATTAGTTGTCTAAATATGAACTATTTCTCTAGTAATCATAAATGTACGTTTCTCTCAAAGTAGAATAAGTTTCACACTGCACGACAGCTTGCCGTGAGGATAATAAAGTGATACAAATGCCAATTAATAATATTCTTGGGTATAATTAGCGACGTAATGTCCATAGATTATACTTTGTTGATATTTCTTCTAAAATTGTCGAGTTGAGACATCGACGCTTTCCGTTACGAAACAACCCAGACTACATTCTTGAACGCGACCTTTGTTATTCACACGTAGATACTAACCGGCTGGCTCGCTGTGACGCTTCGAGGATGAAGGATCCGATTGTATCCATTAAACAAGGACGGCTGCGTGGAATCATCGAGGAAAACGTTGACGGAGGACAATTTTACTCTTTCAAAGGAATTCCATACGCTAAACCTCCCATTGGAGATCTTAGATTTCGAGTGAGTGTCATAACAGACTTATTTTCCATTCGCGTGGTGACGTGTAGTTTGGCAATATGGCCGCTAGACGAGAGCGGCTGGAGTAGATGACGTCACTGTGAAGTAGCCCTAGCGGAAATATTTGGAACTAGACTTAACACTAACCATACCGACCATTTTTTATAAACCTATTTTTGGCCCTAAATGGGTTAAATGACCGGTCGGTGGTACGGTTATTGTTAATACGATTTACTAATTATAAGTACTGTTTTATATATGTAATAGTCTTTTATAAGTTTGAAAAAGGTAAAATTCTTTGATTGCGCGATGATCTAACTGACGAAATTGTTTTTCTTGTAATTAGTTAGTTTACGTTTTTAATTAGGATCCAGAACCACCGGAATCATGGTCAGGTATCAGGGATGCTTCGAAACATGGACCTGTTTGTCCACAACAGGATATGATAACTCGTACTATAATCGGTAGCGAGGACTGTTTATATTTAAATATATATACGGAATCCATTGATAATAAAATTCTTAAACCTGTTATGGTGTGGATACATGGTGGTGGATTTAGTAGTGGATCTGGAAACGATGATATGTACGGTCCTGATTACCTTGTCAAAAAGGATATAATTCTCGTCACGATAAATTATCGTTTAGGCGCATTCGGTACAGTATATTTGATACGTATTTTTTAATATCTAAAATAAGTCTAGAGGGTTTTAATAAGAATAATTTTGTTTCGTAATATTTTAGGCTTTTTGAATTTAGATCACGAAGTGGCTCCGGGAAATCAAGGTTTGAAGGACCAGGTACAGGCTCTTGTGTGGATTCGTGATAATATAGAAAGTTTTGGTGGAGATCCAAATAATGTGACAATTTTTGGAGAAAGTGCTGGAGGCGCATCCGTTCATTATTTGACACTTTCCCCATTGGCGGATGGTGCGTGGATATTATTTATTAAAAATAATATTTTCTATATTATATTTTTTTTTCTAGGATTGTTTCATAAGGCAATATCTCAGAGTGGCGTTGCTGTAAATCCATGGGCAAACGTTTGGGGTAATCCTGAAGAATTCGCATATCGACTTTCCGACAGTCTAGGAAGAAAGTCCTTTGATCCTGTGACAGTTGTGGAATTTCTAAGGACAGTGGATTCTCACAAACTTGTCAAAGCCCAAGAGAAACTTCTGACACCAGAGGTATCCTTAAGTAGCATTCATATATTAATCGCAGTCGTTCTACGGATGCTTTTAACGTGCTTGAACTTTATCATTAGGAAAAAATACAAAGTGTACGACCTTTTGTTCCTGGAATAGATATTAAATCCAGAAATCCTTTTTTGTCAAAACCCCTATCAGTCGCTGTGCGAATAGGTACAAGGGTTCCGTTTATCCTAGGATACAACAGTCACGAGGGTATCTTTTCACTTGCAGGTACCACCAGGATCCTTAGTGTTCATTCTTTTATTTTATATTCCTTCGAAGTAATCGATCATTTCTCACTGTCAATCATTTGAATTTCAGGCTTGACCGAAGAGACCTTCAAAAAGATTGATGCTGATTTTGAAAAATATCTCCATCCGAGTGTACTAACCGACAGGAAGTCAGGTCGCATGACTTCTGAGGAAATACGTAATTATTATTACGGAGGTGAAAGAGTGAGCTGGAAAAATGCTGAAAAATACGCAGCAATGTGGGCAGATGTAAATTTTATCAATGGAATCCAAGACGTAGTCGATATTCAAGGAGAATTAGGAAAGAGTCCAACCTATCTCTACAGATTTTCATATGACAGCGGACATTCTCTGATAAAAATGATATTCAATTTGGATTTTCCTGGTAAATTTTTTATCTATTTTACAGCTCGGACCAAACGTTTAATTGGTCTCGGAGTCTCCGCCGATATTTCTTTTCATATTTTTTTTTCAGGTACAACTCACGCGGATGATCTGCCCTATGTCTTTTATTCGAGACTTTTGAAGAAGCTTGACTTCGAGCCTCCGAAGTTTGGCAGCACCGAGCGAAAGGTTCTTCAGCGTTTTACACAGATGTGGAGCGATTTCGCAAGAAGCGGGTATTGTATTTTGCAATATTTATTTCCAGCTGTTCGCACGGCCGCTTCCTATTGTTCTCGTAATTTACTGGATTGTTGCTTGGCTGACTGCTCCGCTGCCTGCTATTTGGAATTTATTTATTGCTACTTTCGTAACTTTCAGACAACAATTTTATCGTCCCCTTCTGGAGTCGTTCGATACAGATAGGATTGTACTAACAGGAAATTCTGTTTCCTCTTAGAAAAAAGAACCTGTCTAGACCGCAACTGGAACTAAAGGAAACATTTAACGTGTTTCAGAAATCCGACGCCGGTCACGAGCGACCTGATACCTGTCACTTGGCGTCCTGTAGGAAGGAAACGTGAAATGCATTATTTGGATATCACGGAAGATTTGAAAATGGGTATTAATCCTGACATAGAAAGACGTTTAGTCTGGAATAAAATAAGAAACAAATTATAAGTCACGTAAAACGACTACGCGTTATAATATTACACTTAATCACGGAGCAGTTTAAATTTCACTGAGTTCGGAAGAAAAAGAGAATACGTCTTCAAGTTTTTCTTTTTCTTCTTTGCCAAGAAATTATAGTATGGGAAAGGTTGTCTCTTTCTCTCTCTTGTCTCGCCTCAATGACAGTCGCTTCGCGCGTCTAAAAATCTTTTTCCATTAAACGTAAAATCTGTTGACAAAGTTTTCGTATAATGAGATTTCTGATCCGAATGTAATGGAGCGAAGAAATAGCAGAGAAAGAAAAGAGAGCTTTGTGTTTCTGAATATTTTTTATTATGCACATTTTATTATATGTATTGTCTAAAATATATGAAAAATCTTGACGCGATCTATTAAGATTATAAACTCTCCACACTCCCTTTCTCTTATCGCTTTACTTCCGGCCTTTCCTGGTGCTATTTGTGGTCACGTTCGGTTATCAAGTTCCTGTAGATATTAGCGCTATAGGAAAGACGAGAAATTCCCTACAGGATGTGCCGAAGCTCGGATTGAAAATCACAGAGTTGTGGCTGCTCTGAGAAATCAAATATCTCATGGGAGACGTGTATTTTCTCTTTATCTCTATGGGATATATAAACCGTTGGAGAGGTTATATGCACACGCCCACAGACACACAGCATATATATAGGAATCAGGTTCGTGGGTTTTGCAAGAAAAATCAACGACTTAGAATTCCCTATATAGGAAACAGGATTCCCTAGAATATTGTTTTACGATTCAACGATTCAAATTGAATTTTTCAGTGTCTGAAAGCACCGCAGATATTCCGTGAAAAAAAAAAGTCCAACATATCTTTCCGCACGCAAGTGGCGTTTCAAGACGTAATGGTCGCTTTTGATAAAACCAAAGAAGAACGTGTTTTTCAAAGCGGTAACTGTATTTTTACGTATGAATTTGTAATAAAGGAGTTCCGTATTGTAGCTGCAGTGCATATATCTAAAAGTGGTAATAGATAATATCTTGTAGCTTTAAAATCGTTGTAGATATGAATAATCAATTGGGCTGATAGAAGGAAAAGTGATTTATAATGCGTGAATAACAAAGATTAGTCATGTTTATTAAAAAACCGATCGCAATGTTAAACAAGTTTAAGGAACGGACAGTCCATTTTTCTCTTATCGCGAGAAAATATCAAACGGTCATTATCAATCCCTGAAACTCTTGATTCCCAGAATTTGATGAGAAATTTTCAATAAAGAGAAAAAAGTGCGAAAGCTTTATCTGAAATTCATCGAAAAACGTAATATCGTGAAAGTTGCGCAGGTAAGAAGAATGAAGAATAAAACTATTGTCAAGTCATTGTTCTCTCTTGTTATAAAACTCTTTCCATGTTATGATCGACACTGAATGCGTCATTGTTATCCACTTTTATATAGTTATTAGTGATTACGATTGGATTGGCAGATTTCGCATCAGAATATTTAAATATACACGGTGACTCTGTCCCATGGTTTTTCTATTGCCGTCGCATAGAAATGTCTGAGTACGTTTCGTTATGTCTTTTTGGAATTTAACTTAGAGGAATGTGAATTCCTGGTACATGAGCACGTCGTCGTGAAAGTCGTCCCCTGTAATATATTGCAACCGCAGGTAGAAAAGCATGTTAAATATATATATTTGTGGTACGAAAAAAAAAAAAAGATTCGTAAGCTGCCGTGGGTGTAGCGTGTCTTGCGCAGTGTAATGCTGCCAGTGGTAGCGGACTAGCATAACCAGACGGACATGTTTGATAGAGCGTGTCTCGAAGGTTAAAGCGGGTCGCGCTTAGAATTAGAACAAGAGGCGGTTGGGAATTTTGTAGTTTTGTAATAGTGACATTTTTGAGAAACATATGAAAAACGAAATCGAGTAATAGCGGCGTTTACTACTGGAAGTGCGCTCGGGTGATAGAACTTTCTTATCCTTCTTGGTTGTTTTCGGTGTGCTTAACCTAAATTGGCCAGTTGTCAAATACAAAGTTGGAACCACTTCCTGGGGATCGGCAGGCTGCTATTTGTGGTAGAAGGGAACTGTAGTTTTTGGTTACCACACGCGTCTTGTGGTGAGAAGGTTCTTCGCTTGGAGTTGTTTACTAATAGGCTTTTCAAGATCGTGCCGTTAAAATTGGAACAGGATGGAATTCGAGGCGCCTTATCTGGAGGCTATTCAAGCAGTGCCGGGGAAAACACCTGGTGAGAAATATAGGACGATAAAATTGGCTGCTAGACGTATTGCTGATGCTGTTAATGCTGGTGGTGATTTTGGTAGTGTTATTGAATCTGTCGAACTACCTAGTCTATTGCAACCGATTGTAAGAGTGGAGGTTGCTAATATTCTGAAGCAGCACGAAGGCATAACTACTGCTCTTAGGAGCGATGATTTAAATGTGATAAACAGAGCCTTTCAAGCAAAATGGTTTTTTAATGGGAGTCTAAAAGATATTGTACATGAAGAATATTTTGCCAAAGAATTATTACCTTTTGTATCGCTAAACACTAGAGCAAGAATGATACGAACTCTGGCTAAGTGTCTTACTAAGGAAAATGAACTCGCAGAGAAATTGTTCAAAATTGTTTCCGATCAGTATGGAATGGAGCAAGCAATGCCATTACTAGCATCCTGTAACGCAGATTTTGTATACACATTAGTTGTAGAAAAAGATGTTATCTTATCCAACAGACTAGTTGAAATACTATTCAGAGTGCATCCTGATATGGTAATAAAATATCTGATGCTTAGTAAAGCAAATGATGACACTGTAAGAAAGTTACAAAGTCCCAAACTGTGGGATTATCAAACCTTCTTACCAAAACTTGTTAGAAATCATGTGAAAGCCTTCACCGAATTGTTTGAACACCATACTTTCGAAGTAAAATTAGGAAATAAGTGCGCTGAGATGTTTCTCAAAAATGCTACTGAGACACTCATTGAAAAACCAACTTGGTACTTACCAATGCTACCACTAAAAATAGTATCGGCCAAACTAACAAAGACTCAATTCCGTAACATGTTTCGCAATCTGATGCCAAAAGATATTCAAGAGTACTCGTTTGACGAAGTTCTTGAATACTTGGATCACTACCCTGAAGTCGAAAGGTTACCATTAATATTAGAAATATTTGAGGAGGTATATGGACAAAATCTCTTGAAGTGCAAGGATTTGATAACAATTAGACTGTTGAGGATCCTTTCAGCTGAGGATCGTATCGAGCAAGCAAGAATCAAATTACGAAAGACACCGGAATTCAATTTGACTGATTTCAAATATTCCTGGGTATGTTACCTGCCAGTGGCTGAATCAATTCCAGCCATAAAAGCACAGATCAGTACAGCTGATGTCGTTGAGGATCGAGCATGTCTGATCAGTCATTTATTTTATACCTGCGCTGTCAACGACGACGATGACGCTCTACTGGATGTACTTAAATATTTTGTCATCAGACACAGAAATGAAAATGCATGGTTGAGATTCAACGTTTTGTCAAATCTCATGCAACTGCGCAATATCTCGTCTCTCGGAGAGGAGCACTGGAATGTCCTTAACGAGATCATCGCAGTCTTAAACGTTAAGGACGAATTACTCTTCTCTCCAGATGTAATGTCTAGTCTAATAATCGAAGGAATCCATTACAATTTGACTCACGGACTTCCAATAGAAGACAAGATAGAGCTGCTCATAGAAATAAAAGTGCAGGTATACCGAGCACAGTGGAATATATTTGAGAAGTTTCCAGAGTTCGAGCGACAGTGCCTAGACATGTTTTTGACAATCATACCAAAGAAGTATCCGCAGAAAAGTGAAGTATGGAAGACTCATCGGGACGATACCATAGAGCAGTTACTGGAAGCTATTTACGGCTTCAATGCAAGGAACGCAAGATCGAATAACAAGATGGAGAAAATAATGTTAAAGAGTTATCCATGGTTATTAGAAGAAATAAAAAGTATAGTTCTTCAGGATAATAATCGTGTTTACGTCCGGTCTCGCATCATAAAAATCATTAAGGAGCATGAGCCTGATCTCCACAAGTCCTGGCTAGGTCAGGAAGAAGAGATTGTTGGAATCACCTCCGGTGAAGCGTTAGCGCTCCTCAAAAAGGACCATCAAAAGATATTAAAACATTGGAAAGAATATATGCAAAATATAAAAAGCTCATATTTCTCGAAGCAAATGATAACGTTCGTCAAAGCTATTCGCTGGTACCAAGAAATACCTATAAAATTTGTCCAACAGTGTCGAAAAGAATTGTTCGAGGAAAAAAATGACGATGTAATCATGCCGTTAGCTATACTTTTGCACGGATCAACGTTCACGAGAATGATCGAGCCTTTGGTGCCAACGGGATCCACGTTGAATATCGAAAAGGAATCAGCACAGAAAGCCTATCTCATTATACGTAACATCGCCGATGCGATCAAGCTGGTAAATCCACCAGTTCCTTTGAATATCGTCTCGAAATATTGCATCGGCGATTATTTACAACTTGGTCTTCATGCCTTAGTAAATGTCTGCCGACATACTCCAAGTCCCAGCATACTCTCCTTTGCCAGAAAGATGGTGGACAGTCGTGTCTCTGTGAAAAAGCACGGAATAAGACTGGTCTGTATGGTAGCCACCATGAAAGAGCTTCACGAGTTTCTGGGTGATTTGTGGAAGCAAGAAACGCATCGATCAATCCGACAAGTCATTTTCGCCAACATTCAGGAACTCTTTGCGAAAAATCCCTGCGAGGAAACTTGGCAGCTGATGGCAGAAACTGTTGCAGATTTGAAGCCAACGGATGATCGACTACTGCCGGATATCGTCAAGCTAACAATAATACCAAACAACTACATATTGGAATACATTCAGCTGATCTTGCGCGTAGCTGAGGATAAATTTCCAACGTCACTCAGGAACAGCATCGTAACTTCGTTACTCAAAAATATCTGCTCATCGATCTGCCAGCTACTTCCGGATGAATTCGTAGAGTCCATTCTTACCAAATATCTATTCCTTGAGGCATACGAAGAGAATCTTTTCCAGGCTGCAGAATCTCTCGCCATACACAACTACCTGGTTCACGGAAGCAAGGATAGACTTCAGTCGAGAATGAAGTTTCTGTCTGGTCACATGAAAACGCATGTGAAAAAATTCTGGAATGTTCCTCATCCGAGAAAATCCAATTTCCGTCCAATGAACCACATGGTACAGATTTTCCTACGGAATTTGGCGAGTGAGTGGGCCAGGAGGTCGCTGGATGAAGAAATTCTTGAGAGTTTCCTTCGAGAGATCTCAACTGTCATATCGCCGCTTGAAAATTGCGAGGGATATGTTCATTGTGTTTACGCGGTTATAGCGGGCGGGTCAAAAACGCCCTTGGAATTCGGCGAGAAACTCGCAAGTAGAATTAACGATCTAGTGTCGACGTTCTCCTCGGAGATGATTGTGAGAATAGCGGATTACTTGAAGGACTTTCTTAATCCGTATATCTTCGAGGTTAGGTTAAGTCACGATGAGTTGACAATCAATGTGATAGAAGGACTGTTGAAGCTCGATAATAATTTCAATTGCATATTGGCAGCCGAACTGCTAGTCATAGTTAAATCTAAGGGCATTGTTTTGAGGTATATGAAAATTATTCAGATTCTTAAGGAAAAGAAGCATCCCTCTGTCATTAGTATTCTTTATAATCATTTAAATTCTACGGATTACAGCGGTTGTCTCTCGGACGACGATGAATAAAAGATTCCAGTGCAGAAGGTACGATTATCTTTATATCCATTATTTTTTATACTTCATTTTTATATTTCGTTAAAAAAAAAGAAGACAGTCATCACCTTTACGTTAAAAATACCAATTGGATGCATGATTAGAAAATATTTAGTATAAGGTAAACCAACAGATTTATATACCTTAATAACAATACACTGGTCATTCTTCGTGCGTTTAATTCTCTCTTATATTAGTCGTAAAGAAAAAGTCCCCATGGTACTATGAGTTCGTTAAATACAATGATCGTTAAGATTATAATTGATTATTAGATATGAGAGAGAGAGAGAGAGAGAGACAGAGTGATAACCTGAACAAAGTAGAGATTGAAATTGTTAAAAAAAACAAATTCTAGAATATATATATATATATGTATATTATACGACTGAATATTATGCTCTCACAGCTCGCATTGCTATGCGTTTCCTGGGCACCGTGGCTTCCGTATTACAAAGAAGTCCTTTTTCTACGTGCCACCATAAGGACTCGTGCCTTTCTAATGATATTATATTTTTATAGTCACCACAAGTAAACAATTAAGTCATAACCATTGTGATAATGCAGGGAACGAAAAATATATATATATTTTTTTGAATCCCGATTTTTGTCGCTCCAATTTTACTGTTACGTAAAGTTACGAGTTATCTATATTAACATCTTCGCGTTGATACTTGGATATTTTTTTATCAAGATTCGTTTCAAGAATTTAATAAAAAGATAGCGTTATCTCGTTGACTGTCACGTGCTTAATGTCTATTACGAAAATTAATAAATAACGTTACAAATAAAAATCTGCCTTCCGTATGAACGTGTTCGTGAAAGATTCATCCATGAGAAACTTTTATATTTCTTCAATATTACAAATGGTCTATAAATAATTGCACAACCATTGGAAGTATCTGGCACGACTGTTCCTTTTTTTCTGATCAATGTATCCCCCGAACCTTAACCTCAAATTCAACCCTGAAGTATTAATTGTATAATCAGGTCAAAAGTCTGATTCGAGCAAACGTGTTTATCAAGTCGCAGCTTCTGGCTTTGAGGATCTTTCTAGGAAACAATCTACTGTCCAGCCAAGTCGCAACAATTCTTCACGAACTTACGTTTTTCTATATTCGATAGATTAAAAATAAATCGATCGACAAGTCGTATGTAAATTGTTGGAGTTGACTATAAAAAATCTATTCAAATTCTCGAGACTGATTTCGATGTAATCGCACGACAATATTCCACGAGTCAGTATCACCAACCTAGCAAGATGAAATTCAACTCGAGTTCTGCGTGTGTAGTACCGTATGTCACAAATAGAATCAGTGTGTATTGGCCTTGAGAGAAAGGGAGACTATATATTAAAGGAGATTAAGTTTCTTCCCCGGGGGGTCACGGCTGGGTCGCAATCAGCCCCTGGAAGTGTTTATTAATCACGTGGAAAGCTAAAAGTCAGTCGAAACTCGGGAGCACTGATTATTTAGTCTCCCCTTACGTAAGGAATAACGGCTGGAGGTTAGCCGGTTAAATAAATACATACGTATCAGCCGTATAAGGTGAATTCCAATGTGTTATCAGTGAAGGTAAATATATTAAAAACAAGGTCCAATATATTTTTAAAAAATCAACTATAACTTAGTATTGATTGAGCGACTTGTTAATCATTTGCCGATTCGAACGATATCAACCTTCGTATACCCGCGTTAAACGGCGGCGGTCATATGTAGCCCGTGCCTCGGTGGCTGAGACCGAAAGTGGTAGGGTCATTTTAGTATGTTATTTAGTCAAATATCATGATAAAATTAAGTTTACTATCAGATGGTAATGTGTAAAACGTTTAAAAAAAAACAAGGAAAACGTAAACCGTCGGACTGACAGACTAATGCGCGGGTATACGAAGGTTAAAGACACGTTTACGGGTCATACTATTTTTTATCTGATAACAAGCTTATCCACGCATACGCGACTCTTAATAAATAATCCAATCGATAATTGATGGTCTAGTCAATAAATCTGTCTTATGTCACGTGCAGTGATACGCATTGCTTATGGAACATAATGTACTTACAGGAGGTGTCAAATCCTGTCACGAAATCAGGACACGATGCATTTGCACTGGATCCTGCAGGAGTGTTTGGCCAGCAAGACCATCCGTCGAATATGCCAGGACAGTATGGCTCTGAAAAAATAAGAAAGACATTTTTTTTTGAAATTCGACAGTTTGGCAAATATTTTTAGGTAAAAACATACTGGTTGACTAATTTTTAAAAATCTATCTTCTACGTTATCGGAACACGTTTTTGATCCGAGATACCTGATACTCCATTGTCTGAGACTTGTTAAGTGGAAGTTTGATAAGTTACTTGGAGGATTGAAGGAAAGTTTTGCTTTGTGTTGCGAAAGGGTGTCTTCTCTTGTGGTAATGAGAGTTTGTCTCGTGTCTTGGAATTGTGTCAAGTATTGCTTTAGAAACTGTGGCGTATGTGAAAATGTATACGGTATGTAGAATAAAGATGATGTATATAATTGTTGATCGATACTTTATAAAGTGCAATAAGCCTTGTACGTGCATTTGGTCAATGCCGAATAAAATTGTAAAAACGATGCATGTTAGACAATAATAATTCTGAAATAAATAAGGAAACGAATAGCTCTTGCAATAGTTTCTGAATATTGTACAGTATTCGAGGATCAATCGACTGCAGCGTAAGTTTCGTTCGAGACGGAGGTTGCGTCGTCGATGAAATTCTGTAGAAGTAAGAAAAATCGATATTTCATGGACTTTCAGGTGCTTTCGGCCTTTATAGAATTTCTCATTGACCCATGGTAATTTATACAGTATGTTTACGGGTAAGAGTTTTAACAAAACGGAACCCGTAGCTTCGAATCAATTTCCGGTCTGTCGATTCCTTATCAAATATTCACATAGTAAACCCGGATTTGCTTCACACTCTGATAAACATCAGTTAGGTTCGGTCGGTATCTTTTGTCTGCAAATCAATAAAAAATGAACGACGCCATGATACACCATTGGAATATTCAAGAACATGAGATCTTGTTCAATTTTTTTAGGCTCTTTCTACCTCGCTACAAAATCCTGTCACTTTGTACGCTGATCTTACGTGGGATGTATTAAGATTTGCATATTTCACATGCTTTTTTCGTTGCGAAGAGAATAAAGGGAAAAAGAGAAATTCATGGAAAAGCCAGTCAAAGTGAAAGACACGATTGTTGTATTCCAGTGCCGAAGAGATTTTGATTATTAATCTCATTGTCAATCTGTAGGGGAGACCGAGGTTAGTTGTCAATTTTTTTTTGCAAAATTTCGCATGTGCCACCTTATGATTGATTTTTAAATTCTTTAACGGAATTACTTGTGTGACTCCGAGAGACAACCTGTGCGTCTCCGATCCCAAAGGCGACGTATTTGCAGCTGTCGCTAAGAAGGTGGGTGCGCAGGGATCAAACGATAATCTTTTGCTTTGGGGTGACGATTCTGTCTCTTTCTATTTAGGAGATGGACACGCTCTTAGAACGAACCCCTGTTATATTTAACTCTGATCTCGTCTGATGTCCTTGTTAAGAAAAAAAATTTTTCTTTCAGCAAGGAAGACAAATTCCATACAGCAGGGAACAAAGATTTCATTTAATGTCTGAGAATGAGAATATACCACGTAGGGCGAGATGTCAAAGTGAATTTTTTACTTCTACTTTTGCGTAGCATTGATATTTTTTTCACGGATTAGCAGCATCCAATAGTTACAGTGCTTAAGCAATGCGTTGTCCAAGGATTGCAAATATATGGTAAGTTTGTAAAAATTAAAGTAAAAATGACTAAAAAATCAGACTCTTGGTTAACCAAAGTTCTTTTGACACCATTTTTCCGACTGGTACAACTAAATTGTGAACACTCCCTTAAAGAAAAGAACAGGATAACGTGCCGTATCTTGAAACTAACCAAATTTGAAAAGTTCTTCCAGAATGATACTTATATTAAATTACAAAAAATAATATACGACAGACGCTTTTCCAAGCACGTGATGTAACTATTTATTTAAACTTTATTCGGCTCATGAATTCAAAATGCATTCCAGGGATGATGAATAAATAGATACAGATATACAGATAGGAGTGAAAAAATCAGTATTCCGCACGTATCATTGGTGACTCGAATCCTCGCAGCCGCAGACATTTTCGCTCTAATATATGTAACAATGTATTTATGTACATCGTACAAGGATTACGTAATGGAAGATGAAACTGTACTAGGTTTCTATTTGATTATTTAATTTCGAACGTGTCAGTAAGTTTGACAGTCAGGTAGCGAATGGTGTTTCTCAGTTGAAGCTTCTCGGATAAGTCGGAAAAGTTAGTGGCGCTGGTAGAGTCACCAGGACGATAAAACGATTTGGCGTTCGTACTTGGTGAATTTGTGTTCAGCGTTCGAGGTTGTAAACGGGAGCGAAGGTTTTTGTATCTGGAGTCAGGCATAAGGAAAGGAAGAAAGGAAGGAAGGTTTTTTGTGTGGTTGGGCGCCCGTAGTCCAGTGGTTAAGACAGCCGATTCAGGACCAAAAGGTTTGGGATTCGCGCCCAGCTCCCAGCGGCATTCACCAATGGGTTTCTTATAAAAACTTGTTAGTATTTACACGGATTTCGCCCAACATTGTTCGGATTCGGTGTATAAACTCTGTAGGTCCTCAGGCTCAGCTGGATAAGGCCCGTCTGGCAAGGAGGTACACATTGGCCATCTAGTGTCGAAATTCCAATCCTTAATTATTAGGACCAGTTACTGGCACATGGTCCCCCATTAGGGATACATCCATAAGGAAAGGAAAGTTTTATGTTTGAAATTAGAAGTTTATAAATAATAAATGCTCTTGGGACTAATAAAGTAAAACACAACAGACATGATTGCGATAGTGTTTAGGTTAAAACTGACGTAATTCGATTCGAACTCATCAAAATTCTAATTATGAAGTTCACAGTTTTGCTTGTGAAATTCTCCATAGAAATTTTAACCTGTACATTCTCGGTAGCTGCGGATTTCTGAATAAGAAAAATAATCAGTTCATTTTACCCAGTAAAATTTGTCAAGCTAATCTGTAAAGTCCTTTTTCATCATTTTCTTAACAGTCGATTTATTTTACTTTCTTAACTTGAAAAATAAAATTTAGCGGAAGAAGCTTTAGACGTTCCCGAGTGTTAACTTTTCTTCGCACGACATTCGCCCCTTGATTGATACAGCCTATCCTCTAACGGGAAAAGTCTACCAACTTGTGAACGCCCTTTTACCCTCGAGCGTTAAACCAATGTAAGGTCTTGCTGCAACTAAGCTAAAGGCTGGTTTCTGAAATCGGAAAATTGTAGAAAGGCTAAATCGTGATAGACTAATATTGCCAATTACGCAGCATCGCAATCACTTGTAATATTAATTGACAGTTTCTATGAAACTTCACTAATATAGTTTCGCTTGGACTATTGCGATATATAATATGTCATTCGTTTATACAGAAAGCTGCACGTATTTTCTTCACAATGATCAACTTAACAAAGGTTTCGTGAATCTCCTGTACTTTCTCTCCATACCAAAGGAGCCTTTAAGGTTTTTATCAAATATTGGGTTTTTTTAAATGCGATTCAAGGAACTTGCCAATATTGGCATTTCGGCTCATATATTCCTAAGGCGTTTATATATATTTGCAAATCTTATTTAATGTTTTTTTTTACAATTCTCATCTATACGTGTATCTTTATACCCAAATAACAGAGTGTCTAGAAATTTACTAGCAGCACGTTAGAAATTCATAAAAGAAGCTTATCGTAAGAATAACAACAAGGTGCATTTGCATTTGCCTGTTACATCGTTTCCACACCTCGACCTAACGTCTGAGCTGTCCTGACGAAGCAGCAGGCATCGGAAAAAGTATTCCTGATATAAATTTAACAGTCACGGCGAGTTACGGCTGTCACGTATTTGAGATTTGGGCCTTTTGGAAAATCCAATTATCCGTAAATTTACAAGAGTGCCAAGTTCCGTGCTGCTAAATGTTCTCGATTGATTCTGAGTAACAGGTGGAGAAGCACTTAAGGCAAACTACCACGATACGTAATTAGCATCTGAATTATTGAAGGGGTTAATTCGACCAATCCATTACAAGCTAATGCACATTCTCCTTACTGCATGCATCTTGAAGTTTTCTTTATCGAGATAATAAAATTCTATTTTAAAGCAAGGTCCAAAAATAATTTTTTATTAAATTTCTACGAAAGGGTTACGCGTACTGCGCAACGTTAAAATCAAGTTTATTGATTGTCGTTACTTTTGAATTTCGGTGAACTGCACAAAGTCAGAGAGGTTTATGGAAAACACAAAGGAACACGGGAAACCCCTTTGTTATTTTACGAATAGCAAGTTTTTCGTAAAACAGACGCAGCGGCCAATGCGATGGAGCAGCGGAGTGCCGGAATTCTTTGTTTCGTGTAATCGCATTTTTACGGCTAAAAGTACTCTGCTTCTTCTCACGCAAATACCTTTACACAGGTATCAAAACTTCCTGTGGAAATTCAATTCAAAATACCAAGTTAGACGTAGTCGAGGGTAGAGGTATACATGTATATGTACACTGTTGTTACTGCTACCAAAAATTTCACTACCTTCTTCGAACAAACTACCTAGACTTCCGGTAAAAAGCTTTTCGCCTTACCTTTTAGCTATGGCCTCTCGCTTCTATATTCTTACTTCTTACTTTCCAGTTTCCATACGTAGTTGCCTATTTTTTTTACTTTTTTAATAAATTTCACCTCTGCCCAATTTCACGTCCAAACGTCGCACGGAATCATAAGGTAGGATTTATGAAGTATTTATTCTTCAAAAGCGAAAGAGTACACCACTGGACCATTGGCTGGATATCATCCTCATCACCGGATCGAGTTTCCGGTTTTACGATTCTTCAAGGTACAATCTTTTATTGCGCAAGCTATACGTGTCCGTAGGTTGCGTGGCTTTCCTCCAGCATTTACTTCACTTTCTTTAATTCTTCCTCGGCAATTTCACCCTAGACTTTTATCATTACTGCGTTTTATTTTCTTTAACCCTCTTCCACTTAATCTTACCTTTGCTTTCCTTATGCTTCGCCGTATATCCCGCTGAAGTAGCGCGAGTCAAGTTTTGCAGCCGGCGAGATCAAATCGATCGAGCTATCGAGCTTTTTACGTTTTATCGATACGTAGGGAAGCGCAGCTCACTTCGGCTCGTTCCGTCGAACTTTTCTTCGCTTCGCTTTGTTTCGCTCAAAGTTTTGTAATGATTTTATCTCGCGAGCCAAACGCGATTTAATGGCACGGAAGCGATCAAATATTTTGACGAAAATATTTCAATTAAAATATTAATTATCATTGTCTGACGTTTATTAAAGAAATGAAATTCCATTTAGGATTATACGCGTCATTGGAAATTACATCTCAACAGTTTTCGTGAACTTGAAACATATATATTTTAATAACACGCTATTAAAATAAAGCTCGTTGGCCGCGAGTCGATTAATTCTCATGTGAAATTGTAGCTAAATTTCTTCGCTTCACTTTAATACGGATTTACGAAATTTTTTCTATACCTGATGTACGAAGTTTTTCTTTTTTTTTTTCGTCTTATTTTCCAACGCAACTTATCATTCTCTCATTATTCTTCTCGTGTTTACCCGAACTGGCAGTGTACCCGCCGAACGAAATATCCTGGGTTTAGTATTTTATTTTTATTTTCACCCTCGTTCGCTTCTCGCTTTTTTCTCTCCACTTTACCACGGACAAAATTTTCCTTTTTTCAACTTTCTCGGAAACACTCATTTAATCCTACGAGCGGGCAAAGTCCCGGATTCTTTAGAGTTGCCGACTTACCGTTCCGGGACTTTCTCCGAAGCGTGAGAAAGCGATTAATATAAAAATGAATCTTCGAATTGGTCCAGTCGGCAATGGCGGGATTCTCGAAAAGATATAAATAACCAATAAAAATAAGGATTCCTAGCATCTACGGTCGTAATATCTTGGACAGTCCTAGAGGTTTAATTAATAAAAAATTATTAATATTCGAAATCATTTAAACGATCATGAAAAAGAAAAGCCGTCTTTGAATTTCGCAAGCATCTGTGGAAACCTAAATGTTTAACAGGTAAAATCAAAGAATTTCGTCTTTCTTATCTATAGTTCTAATTGTAAGTCACATGGACTAATCTTTGACCAGTCCGACCTCCTGCGTATCAGTATAGTGACTGCGCAGCCATTGGTCGTGGGCTGATATAATTATCCAACATCCAGTACGTCAACGAGAGACAGCAGCCAGTCTAAGAAAGTGTTTGAGTTCGATCTGATCGCGAAAGAAAAAAGAAAGGATTTAGGAGAAAATAATTCGTAAAGAAATCAGTCGTCTGTGAAAATCATGAATTTACGAATTTTCATTATTCCTTTATTGACTTCGGTCATCGCGACGTCTTGCAACGGATATCGAATCCTGGCGATATTTCCATTCAGTGGAAAAAGTCATTTCGCGATGTTCGAGGAACTTTCGAAAAGTTTAGCCCGCGCGGGACATCGGGTGGACGTCGTGAGTCTTTTTCCGCTGAAGGAAAGTTTTCCCAATTATACAGACATAGTGACATTAGAATGGGACTTTCCCAGGTTGGTAAACAACGTATCAATGGACATGATAGAGAGTGAATTTGACGCGAATCTAATTTCATTTATCGCCAAAGTGCCGGGAAATGCAATGTGCAAAAATTTGGATCACCCGGATATTTTGAAAATTGTCAAAAATCCACCAAACGATCCGCCTTACGACGTCTTTATCACCGAGGTAGTATTCTGTTATCTGCTTCAACTTTAATCAGTCCGTGATAATCTTCCTTTTCCCTAGATATTCGGTGCTCATTGCTACATGATCATTGGACATCAATTGAAAATTCCTATAATTGGCGCAAGTTCGTCGGAGCTGTATCCTTGGGGACACGAGATGATTGCCAATCCGCCAAATCTTGCTTTTGTACCGTTCGAGCTACTCGCGGCGAGACACCCACTTTCATATTGGGAGCGTATGAAAAATTTTTTCCTGTATTGGTCGAGCTATCACGAGTTCAATTACTACACGAGTGTCCAGGACGCCATGATAAGGAAAAACTTTGGCGAAGATGCGCCGGGGGTTCGCGAATTGGAGAGAAACGTGTCGATGATTTTGGTGAATTCGCACATCAGCATTAACGGAGCGAAGCCCATGACGACGGGACTGATAGAAGTGGGAGGACTTCATGTCAGAGATGACGGACCGGAGTTGCCGGAGGTATTTTAGGCGAGTTTATTTATTATTTTTTTTTCTTTACGTAAAAACCAAAAATTTACACTTTCAATAATATTTATAGAATTTGCAAAAATGGCTGGACGAGAGTGAACACGGCTTTATTTATTTCACTTTTGGCTCCATGGTCAATATCGAGACTTTGCCAAGGGAGACGCTGACGATCCTTTACAAATCCTTCGGTAAAATTGCACCGGTACGCGTCCTCATGAAGATAGCGAAGCCTCAAGATCTGCCAGACGGTTTACCAGGAAACGTTATCACGCAAGCTTGGATACAGCAACTCAAAGTACTGAGTGAGTTGCTCCTTTTCAGAATCAATTCAAGATGAGATTGCCTAACAGCGCCAGAATCGCTTCTTCGAAAGAGACAATTTATATCGATATTATATTTTCGTAAAATTTAAATTCTTCCCGCAGAACACAAGAATATAAGAGCTTTCATGACTCACGGCGGCCTTATGGGAACCCAAGAAGCTATTCACTGCGGAGTGCCGATGATCGGCGTGCCGCTCTTCGCGGATCAATTCGTCAATATTGATAATTACGTAGAGAAGAAAATTGCGGTGTTTCTCGATTACAAAACTCTTACCGAGGAGAAGCTGGATGCTGCCATAGATGCCATATTGAACGATCCCGTCTACGTGTAAGTTGGTTTTCAGGATCTTTAAAACCTCTTTATAGATATAGATTTTTCTGTCACGTCTTGGCTTACAGGAAATCGGCACGCGCCGTATCGGAGAAATTTCGCGATCGACCTTTGACCCCTGCCGAGACTGCCGTATATTGGGTAGAATATGTAATAAAGCACGGCAGCCAAGCACTGAGGTCGCCTGCAATGGACTTGACATGGTGGCAGGAAGCTCTTCTCGATGTCTACGCAACTCTTGCACTGGCTCTCCTAATTATTATATACGCGATAATAAAGGTAGTTGGTGCTCTAGTGAAATTAATTTTCGGTAAAAAAAGTGGCGTTAAGAGGGCGTCGCGTTCTAAAAAAAATAAGTGATCCTTATGGTACACAATATAGTCTTCATTTGTTTTATTCACGTACAATATGGAACATTGCGAATTCTCAAGTCTGACATAACTGGGACTCACGGTAGTCGTGAACCTTTTTACGTGCTCAGTCGAAATTCTGATGATACGTCATTATTTGTACGTTCTAATAATAAAGGACGTGAGTCCATAGCGAGATTGATGTGTTTGCAGTAGAAATGAACTTTAAATTTTTCCTGCTTACTTTGACTATCTGTCTGCATTTATCTTTATCAGTTTCATGGTCACGTTAGCTGCTGACATTTAGCAAGGACTGTCTTACACTTGAACTATTGCTGAATATTATTGACTCGTCAACGAGCAGTCAAAGTCCTACATTTCCTAGAAACGACTAGAGCCATTGACAAACCTTAAAATAATATCGTGCAAAGCTGCAGGAGCGAAGTGGTCCTACGAGTGATAAGAAAAATAATCCAAACTATGATTTCTGTGGGCGTAGAGGTTTACGATATCCGCGTAATAAATGTTTATAGGAAAACTGTGAATACGACTGCTTTTCCATTATATGTAAATTTTGTAACCTTTTTTTTAAATCGACGTCGATAACAAAGATCAGCGAACTAACCCAAGGACACTGTCGGTCTGCTGACCTTTGGGGTCGCGTAAAGTCAGCAAATGAAACTGGAGGCACGAACGGGAGCGGACGGTCACGTAAACCCACGGACGTTCACAGGCTGCTAGGTCGAGAATAGAGAGGGTCGAAGTAAACGTGAGATAAAGAGTGCAGGAAGAAAAGAGAGAGAGAGAGAGCGATCGGTCGAGAACGTAGCTGAGGGAACCGAAGCTACAAAATCGAAATTCCTCCACCAGTTAATAAATTGTGGATCCTCACCGGAGCTGGTTCAGCTGATCCGCGAAGCCCGAGAACCTGATCCAGGGGAGCCTCGGGTGGGCACTGCACTTTAGCACAACACTGCATCTTCGACACACGCGCACAAAATCTATAGGATTTTCCGGATATTGCGAGAGCAACGCGAGAACCTTTGATACCGGAGAGGAAAGACGAATAGAAAAAGTATAAACAGGTAGCACGGGAGCGCGAGGCAGCTCGGGGAACCCCGCGATTGGTGTCCCACGACAGACTGACTTTGACAATAGTCAAACTCGGGAAAAAATAATTCCGATTGGTCGGGATCCTTATAGCCGATGACTCTTATCCCTTTCCTCGATTCGTCCCCCTTTCGATTAAATCGAGAGCGTTTCCTTAGCCAATCGATACGTAACTCATCGGGCGACACCTGGGCACCGCATCCTCAACTCGGGTCCGGGGGTTCCCCTTTGTCCTTAACCGTAATGAAACTGCACCTCCGGCCGCTCCACAGCCTTTTGGCTCTGGGACTCTGTCCAGCGGGGCGTCTGTATCTCACCCGGAGATCCGCCGGTCACCTCGGTACGTCGAGATCATCTTCTCTACGGCAGATTCGAGGACTTCCACCACTTCCACCACGAGTCAACAATAGCAAATCTTTCCGACATTATTGCCGTAAATCTACGAATCAACCCGAGAGCGAAACTCCTGAGCAAGATGGCGACTCGAAGAGAGGCAGAAAACGAGAACGTTATCTGAATCAGTAACTGGAGACACCTTGCGACCGTGAGTCGAAAAATCACCTCGCAATTTATTATTATTTCAAATCTAACCCTTTAACTGCTAAAGACGATCATTCCACTCGCAGCGATCGCATCTGCGAGGCGCTTTCTGAAAATTTCAATTATTCGAGCCTGAAATTATCGGCAGTCAAAGGATTTAATTTACTTACTGTTAGATATTTTGCGAATTTTTTTTTCATCGATAAGATCACTACCTTGGTAATCGTTTTCTTCGATACTATGGAGATATAGATTGGAGACTAGAGAGCGAGAGGATAATCCTTAATAAAATTGAACCGTGTTATCGTGATACCGTTGCAAGATGCAAACCAGATACTCGACCTGATAACGCGAAAGAAACAATACATTTATTTCGCAATCAACTCGTTCCAAGATTTTACGTAATCCGAAATAATTTATTCAACGGTATGGAATACACCTGAAATCACTGTTTCGTAAGTAAATTTTGAAACGGCCGTATCGCTGAAAACTTGACTGATTTATGTTTACAGAAATAAATTATACAGTACAAATTTCAGTCCGTCATCATGATTGGACACAAAGCTTATACATAGGTATGATGTGTCATTAAAAGTCCTCGTGACACGCATTGTCATAATGTATGAAATCAACAGTGGAAATTTGGATCTCGGTACAACCAGCAAATAATCGTCGTCAAGTAATGTCACAGTCCAAGAGACATGCGATGGCGCTGTTACCGTTTATTTTAATCATTATCTGGTGTCGTTACTTTGTAATGATAATACATTTTTTCAAGGTCCATAAAAAATATATGTCATTATACATTCAATCTAGTCCATGTTTACAATGTGTCCTAATTGCTGTCTAATCTGAAAATACATAGTTAACATGGAGTGGGGAAAACTTTAAAAGTCCAATATGACTTCTTAATGACTTTCGTGTTTTTTTTCCCCTTTATTATTAGTTATTACACATACATTCACTGTAAATAGAACTATTATTTAGATTATACAGATATTCACAGAGGTCGAACGATTCTATAATGTCCAGTCCTCTTGCTGCTACGTTAGTCTTTAAATAACCGTAGAACCGTGTAGATCCGTTCTTTATTTCTCCATAGATACAATTAAAATAAATCAGAATTGATTCCTATTATCCGTTTAATTATTCTACTTGATCCTGCCTTGGATTCTTGTTTTCGAGTAGAGGAAAAGTAATAATAAAATCCTTGTATAAATAGCCCATGAAAATAAATATTTCGGCAGAATCATTTATAGTGCGTGAGAAGTATCGGTTACTGGTGAAGGCATGATTGCGAGACGATGGAAAGTTTTATTATTGACTGTACTCATTAGTCCAATTGCACTTTCCGAGGCTTCGAGGATTTTGGGAATTTTTCCATTTCATGGAAAAAGCCATGCGATAATGACCGATGCTCTCATGAAGGGTTTGGCCAGACGGGGTCATCAGGTTCATATAATAAGTCATCATCCTTCTCTTGAGCCTATAGAGAATTACACGGTTGTCGTAAATCTGAAGGGAACAATACAGGATATCGTTGGAACGTTTTCCATTGCTGGAATTTTGGACGAAAGGTTTCAGAGTAATATTGCAATGACATTGGGAACCTTGGCTGGCAACGAGGTATGCGAATTATTGGGAACGGATGTTATGCAAAAATTTATAAAAAATTTGCCCAATTCCGAGCCGTACGATTTGATTATTACCGAGGTGAGTGAAGTGAAGTGAGACAATTTTTTTTTAATTTGTTCGATTTCTTCTTTCTTTTTTCTTTGCCGTTACTTCATTCTCCATTCAGATTTTCGGCGCCCACTGTTATATTGGATTTGGTCATTTATTGAAATTGCCTGTAGTCGGTGTGGCCACTTGCTTAGAATTTAGCTGGATGGCCGAAATGATTGGGAATCCAGTTCAACCGGCACTTTATCCCGATGCGTATTCCACCCTTAGGGCACCGTTAAACTTTTGGGGCAGACTACGTAATACCGTGAACGTACCGCGGTCGAAGTATGACTTCCAAAAAGCAACGCAAGTTCAGACGGACATAATGAGGAAATACCTGAGTCCGGATATGCCGGATATACGGGAGGTGGAAAAAACACTTTCGTTACTTTTGGTAAATACGCATCACAGTCAATTCGAAGCAAGACCAGTGGTACCGGCCCTCGTAGAAGTGGCAGGACTTCACGTGGAGGAAAAGGAGACGAAATCGTCGGCGGTAAATTTGGAAAAAAATAAACAAAAAAAAAGTCATAAATCAGATTAACAAATTTCTTTGGTTTCAGGAAGTTCAAAAATGGCTGGACGAAAGTACAGAAGGTCTCGTATACTTCACTCTGGGTTCGTTGATAAAGATCGAAACGTTTTCGAATGCGACTCTGTCTGCGATTTACACGTGTTTTTCGAAAATCGCGCCGATTCGCGTCCTCATGAAAATAAGCAATCCCGAGTCTCTGCCGGAGGGACTTCCGAAAAATGTGAAAACTTTACCGTGGTTGCCCCAAGTACAAATATTAAGTAAGTACCCGATAGCGAATTACGTTGATTCTAAATAAAAATTAATTTATAATATTTCCCAATCCAGAGCATCCTAATACCAAAGCATTCATAACCCACGGCGGTCTGATGGGTCTCCAAGAAGCACAATACTACGGCATACCTCTCATAGGAATCCCGTTGTTCGCTGATCAATATTTAAATGTCGTGACATACGTTGATAAGAAAATGGCCGTATCACTGTACCACAGCGAGATAACGGTCGAAAGCCTCGGGAATGCATTGAATACTGTGCTCCATGATCCCAGTTACTGGTAAGTCGTCGTTCTGCAATATGATTTCCCTTGTGGCCGACGTGACCCCTTAATCGTTCAAGGTTGACCCCAAAACCTAAAATACATTGAAATACCTAAATCACTGTTTCCAAGTAAGCCTAGCGTCCGGCGATAATACGATAACGGATCCCACAAGGGTTTCCACACTAACCAGGCTCTGATAATAAATGAACTGATAACGACACAGGAAAAAACGTTCCGACTGCGTGTGCAAGTAGAAAAAATGTCATTATTAATTGAAAGGTATAATTTTTGTTTTAATTAGGAAAGCTGCCAAACGCGAATCGATTAAATTTCGAGATCGTCCCATGTCGGCTATGGATACGTCCGTCTATTGGATCGAGTATATAATTCGAAATGGTGGAGATTCGTTAAGAGCAAGAGGAGTGGACGTACCGTGGTGGCAGATTCAATTAATTGACGTTTACGCCACGATTTTATTAGCTTTACTAGTTATAATATATCTCATCTACTTGGTGGCTAAGTACGTAGCGTCGTTAGTCTGGAATGCCGTGGGAAAAGTTGAAGTATCAAAGAAAAAAAAGTGTAACTAAATTATTGCCATAGAAGTGTGCGTTAATAATATTAAATAAAAATAATTTATACGAAAACAAAGCGTCGTCACGTCCAGGAAAGAATTACTGTAATATTACTTTTTTTTTCTTCTTTAAACTTTTTGTCCAATGATGTAATATACGGATAATTGGACGCACGTAAGAACGGTCCAGGTTGCGTATACTGAGCCAACTGTGCAAGATGCGAGGGAATTTCATATACCTGGTGTACATCTTGAACTTGACTGTCAGTCACGATGCAAAAGTTGCGTCTCGCTCGCCCACCAAGCAGATAAAGTAGGACGAGACGAGAACCATGACAGTGCATATTTTAACTTATCCAGAATAGCCACCATCGTCATAACCTGAACAGCGACCACCGCGCATGCGCAGATTTCTACGTAGCGATAACCGCTAAGCGGACGTCAAACTTTATTTACTTGAAACATAATATCTCAATTAAAGAAAAAAAAATATCTTATCCTGAACGGAATATAGATATAACGTGATAAAAGTGCAATTTCCAATGACAGATCGTCATTTAGTCGCAAATGGATCTGCTAAGTCATCGCTATAGTGATACAAAGCCAAAGGCTATCAGATATCTATATAAGCATGGGGCAGCGGTACTAGCCGCAGCATTTCTACAGTAGCAGTGGGTATAGAGTCATCGTCACAAATACACACTACTCACGATTTATATGTATATTCCTATTATCAGTTAGACAAATTTGTAGGAAATAATGTAAGAGATTGTGATAAGTAAGAATTTCGTCAGGAACCTTATACGGGAGTATTATTAAAGGTCAGTGTTTAAGAAGCGTCGAAGACATTGTGAATTAAAGACACGTGTAAAATGAAGATTCAGTGTTTTTTTATGTTAATTGGAATAACATTCCTGAGTGAATGTCCAAATGGAGATGCTTATAGGATTTTGGGATTGTTTCCGCTTCACGGAAGAAGTCATTTTATTATGTGCAATTATCTAATGAAGGCCTTGGCAGCTCGGGGTCATCAGGTCGACGTTGTCAGTCATTTTCCAATGAAGAAACCGATCGCCAACTACACCGACATCAGCATCGCGGGATCGCTCCCACAAATAGTGAACAATATGTCTTTCAGTACGATTAAACAAATTTCAGCAACGGACGTGTCATACTTAACGAATGTAGCTGGAACTGATATTTGCCACCTGATGGATCATCCAGAGATTCAGAAGATCATTCGAAATCCACCGCAGGATCCACCTTATGATTTGGTTATTCATGAGGTATAATTTGGCATTCATTTTTAAGAAGAGAGTTCGACCGCTTTTTTTTGTTATTTATTAAAACGGCTTTACTCTGCACGAAAAATATCTTTTTTTATTGCATTGCGACTTGTTGATTGAGATTATTTTAATGGGACTGTCCTTGGGAAACTTTTTTTTCAAAAATCAATCAGGCGAACGTGCTAACGGTCACTGACAAGATTGATGATTATTATTATTTTTTTAAATAGTGAATAAGATAATCGTTACGTTTGCATTAGACTGTACTTCGATTGTATTAAGATGCAATCACTTGAGAAACGAAGATATGCTTTAGTACTTTGGAGCGCGCGCGCGTTCAACGTGTTTCTTAGTTTTATCATTTATCTTGAATTTTGTTCTTTTCGTATTTAGATGTTTGCTGCAGAATGCTATTTGGCTTTTGGACATCATCTCAAAGTTCCGGTTGTCGCAGTAATCACGTCAATCGTATTTCCATGGTTAAACGAACCAATGGGTAACCCATGGAATCCGGCATTCATACCGTCGCCATTTTCAGACTTCCAGCTACCGATGACGTTTTGGGAGAGAGTCAAAAATTTTCTCATGGAAAACTTGATAACGCATAGTTTTCGGAAACACACGGAGATACAGACTGAAATAGTGAAGAAACACTTTGGACCGGACGCGCCAAGTGTACGAGAATTGGAAAGGAACATCTCGCTGATTCTGGTGAATTCGCATTTCTCGTTCAACAATCCGCGGCCGCTTACGCCTGCGATAGTCGAAGTGGGAGGGTTGCATCTTCAAGGGGAGGACGACCTTGAATTTTCACCGGCAAGTTTTTGTCCTTTAAATTTGAAGATCCGCAGCCAAAGAATCAGTCGAAATTGAGGATTCCTTTGATTATTCGAGATTCGATTGTAGGATTTGAAAAAGTGGCTGGACGAGGCCAACGATGGATTCGTTTTCTTCTCTTTGGGCTCCATGGTGAGATTCGAAACGTTTCCCCGGGAAATCATCGAGGTCTTCTACGAAGCCTTCAGGAATGTCGCTCCCGTGAAGATTCTCATGAAGATAGCCAAGAAGGAGGACCTGCCAGCCGGCGTTCCTAAAAACACTATGATTCTACCGTGGCTTCCACAGACCAAAGTATTGAGTGAGTGGGACTGTACCGGAGTTGCAGCTGACCAGGACCAGTTCACGTCTTTCGGGCGATCCGTTAGTTTGACCTAAATCGGTGAAAATTTTTTATTTCAGAACACAAAAACATCAAAGCGTTCATAAGTCACGGCGGTCTTGGTTCCGTACAGGAATCTGTTTATTACGGCGTTCCTTTGATTGGCATGCCGCTCTTCGGTGATCAGATCATCAACGTTAAACAATGCGCCAAAAGGAAGTTGGCGATTCCAATAGATTATTCTACCGTCGACCAAAAAATATTGACCGACGCTATCTCAACCATTATTCACGATCCCACGTACAGGTCAGTTCAAAATATCTCGATGACTCGAGCTAGATATTTAAAATTACGACTAAAAAATAATTATCGATCTCGCAGAGACAACATGAAGAAGCTCTCGAAACTGTTCAGAGACCGTCCAATGAATCCTTTGGACTTGGCAGTCTATTGGGTCGAATACGTAATGCGCAACGGAAACGTCTTGAGGTCGCCGGCCCTGGATCTGGAATGGTGGCAGGTTGCGTTGATCGACGTTTACGCCTTTTTGTTCTCATGCGTGGCAGCCGTCATTTTCCTAATTGCGATGATCCTCAGATTCCTATACAGAAAACTCTTGGCGCGACGTTCGACGGTTGGCAACAAGAACAAAGAGAAGAAGCGCCAATAACTTACGACACTCGAGGCAAAATAACGAAAGAGCACTCTTTGCTCTGTCGATAAAAATTTTTAAATCTACGATTTGTTTTAGAGCCATAGGAAATCCATATAGATTTGACGACGACGTCAAGTGGTCTCTCAAACAATTCCACTACGTGGAAAAACACTTTTCAGTTGACAAAGAAAAGATTTCCGCTCCTACGTGTCAACCTTTATGCTTCCTTCCATTTGAAGCCCGGCCAACGCGTTTTCGTTCAAACGTTTTAACAATGTGCTTTGCCTTTTCTTTTTCTTTTTTTATCGTCATTTCAGTAAATTTCAAACGATCGGAAATTGTCGTTTTCCTGTGTTTTTTTTTTATTCTTACATATAATACCTGTGTGACCAAGCAAATACGAAGATTCTCTGGTACACGCGATTGGCCAAAGGGAAGCAAAAGCCTCACGGGTAGAAAAACTCTTTAGGTAAATTGTTCGACCGAAACGAAATTCGGGTTAAAAGAAGCTTCCCTTTGCCTCTCACTCGCTCACACTGTAAGTCATCCTGGCCATGAGATTTCTTTTTTTTTTTCAAAAAAGAAAACGTAAGAAAGCTTCGGGCCACCTTTAGACTCTAGAGCTGGATTCAAAAGGGGACCTCGTGATGTGATTCTCAAGCACCCTAAAAATATGGTAAGAGCGCGAAGCCCTTTTACTTTTTCGTTTCATCCCTTTCAGGTGCGGTTACTTACGGAACCGAGTACGTGACGCGTGTTTACGAGAATCGTATAATCCGCGAATTCGTCAGCAGGAGAAGATGAGGGTCCAAAGTGGACCCTACGTGTCATCCCATGAATGCCTCGGATAGGTCCACGTGATATCCACGGATCAACTCCGACAGAAAGAAGCGACTGTCGTTCGCCGTATAAATATTTAACCGAGGCTTCAAATTTCTATTGATCAAAGTATTAATAACTGGTAGTGGCTAGGCTAGAAAAAAATTACGCGACTATTTCGAAAAATCAATTTGCTCGTGTGTGACACGTTGAAAAAGATTTTGCAAAATCCCCACTCGTCCTGCTTCCAAAAGGTTCGATGACTCGCGCGAAAATTTTATACGATACGTATAGCATATATTGTATGAAATTTTCAAAAAAAAAAGTCCAAACTTTTTACGTCTGTTAGACACGTAGGACCCAATAAACGACGAATTTTACAGGGACGGAATTTTCTGACGGACGGAAAAACTTTTGGGCTGTTAATTCGCACTTTTTATTTTCGCACCGAGTATCTCTCGCGCAACAGCGAATTTGTATATTTAATATAAAACAATAAAAAGCATATATTGGAAATATTGTAATGACTTCGATTCGAGCGAAGATCGACCGTCATGAAAATTCCATTTTATCATTAGATTTTAGGTTTTGCGTTAATTAACATTTTCAATATATTTATATTTGTGTACCGTATTTGCACCAGGCTGTACCGGAAGCAGCCTTCCGTCGTTACTTTAGTTATTCTCAGTACCTTGGCCCATCCTTTCCTCGTCCCTTGGAGGGACGCTTATGCATTATAAAGCCCCATCACTAACAGTAAGTAACAGACGTCTTTCGGACTCTTGGTTTGCGAAGCCTTTGGCGATCCTAGTGAACCTTTAATACGTCACTTCCTGTTGCACCAGTGATACGTCCACGTGACTTTGGTATTCAGTACGAATCACAATCAGACTTACCCGGTGGAGGCGGCGCCGTGTTGTTTGCCAGCTGCTCCATGCACTTTTTTTCGCGTTCCGTAATAATACGACGGAGCTCCTCCTCTTGGACGGTGCTACCGACTGTCGTGTTTCCAGGCATCTGTCGCAAGCATCAAAATATTATTTTACTAAGTGACTGACATTTTTTTATCGGAACAAGGGAGATACCGGTACGAAAATTTGCAAAATAATTTCGGAATTCCCTATTAGTCACGATACACGCGGACATATGGATATGAAGCAAAGGTTTATCCTTGAGGGTTTAACGATAACCGCAAGGTTCGTTTTGGGTATAAGGGGTTGGTATTAATGAAAATGAATTTGCATGTATAAAGTAACAAGGTCGAAAGCTTGTGGATGATCATTCGTTAAATTTCATTAGATCGAGTTTAATGTACAAATTATTTCTATTTAACTAATTCGCAAGGACCGTGAAGTTTCGTAAAGTTTTTTAGACTTTTTCGAATATTTCATACAACTGGCACCAGTGGGTCAGCGACTGGATATTTATCTGCCATTTTTAACCTCAATGAGAGTCTCCATCAACTCGGGCTCTATTAAGCGGATGACAATTAATGGCGAAGACGGGAAAAATTGCAATTACAGTATCGCATACTAATTTGGCAGGCTCGCGAAGCTTATGCTAATATTTGTACTCGGGCTTGAAATTCGAGCGAATGAAATGTAAGGCAAAGCAAATGGCGAAGATGGGTTTTAGGGTAGAGGGATTTATTGATTTTATTTTATTTGGCAAAGAATGAGATACCCCAAAAAATAAATATAATGGCACTATTCAGGATGACATTGTTCACGGGTTTTCACGAGACGGTCTATCTTTTTTCAATGGTCTTGTACTTGGCATCAGTGATATTCTCGGAGGGAAAAAAAAATACGAAAAATTCAACATTAATATTTGAAAGTTGTCACTTGACAATTATACATTTTTAATATTGCGAGATATTCATTGAAAATCGCGAATAAAAAGAAAATAATAAAATTTCCCTTCTTTAGAGAAAAAAAGGTTTCTCACCGAGCCCTTACGGTCTTTGGAAAAATTAATTTTGACCACAAAATTAATTCTATTAAAAATTTGCACAGTTGTTGCTGCGCCAGTCGTAAAACGTGTGCATGCAAATTTTCGCCAATAATGCGATCAAACGCAGACCTACCGATAACCTTGCGTCTTCCAAGTAATTTGCATATTAGCATCCATCCTGAACGTCATCCGTGCTAAACGTCCAAGTCTGAGAGATGCGATTACCGTACAAAATTCTATTCAATTTTTATAATAGACAGCAGTTGGGCGCCACGTGTGCTCCACTTTCCAAGAATGCATTCCGGCTAAGTGTCCCACGTCGAACAACGTCACTTACGCGTGTGCACTTAATTAACAGCACTTAAGTTATTGCACGTGCAATTTCGGATCATCAAGAAACGTGCTGCAAGTTGCAACGACTGCACCGAGCGACAGAGAGCACATTAAAAGTTTTTAAATCTCTACGGTTTATCTTGGATGTTACATGGATAGCGAATATTATGCAAATTCTTCGATCTCAATGAGTAACAAAAATTTTGCCAATTCTTTTTCCCTCGCACAAACCCTCAAAGAATTTTTGCAGACTGGAGCAAATCATTTAAAAAATGACAATTGAACACGATTCCTTAAAAATTATTGTACTTTTTTATCCCCGAAGGTTTGAATGTGAGAAAATATCAATTATAAGTACCCAGACGTTTTCATTATGGGTTATATCGTGCGAATGATGTGATATATAATAATAATATGTGTCTATATATATATAACGGTATCTACCGCAGCATCCTTTAAATGCGGCGGCAACGTCGTGACGTCCTCGTAAAGGATTCCGCGATGGAGTAAAAGTGAATAAAAGGGACTGGCCTGGGATGGAGGATTGAGAGCTCAGGAGGGAAATATACGAGGATCAAGGGAAACGGTATACCGACTGTAAAGCTTCAGTGTGAATTAACCTTTAGTCTTGAGTAAATATTACAAGCCTGAGAAATGCGAAAACACATGTGACGTAACTCGGGCGAGAAAATTCCTCGGACGCTTTAAGTAGTTTTGTACAATTTTTACGATTTGACCAAAATTTATCTGTACGCTACTGAAATTTGGTAAAGAGAGAGAGAGGGGAGGTTGGAAGAGGGACAGGAGAAAAAAAGCTTACGCAGTAATCGGTTTAAAAAAAAAACAAAAAGTACTTTCGAATCGACATGTAGTAAGAAGCCTGGCTATTCGTAACGACGGAAGCTCTCTTACCCGTGAATAAAGCTTCTCCCTATTCTCAAGCTTTTACGAGTGGTAGTAAAGTGCGGGCGCCGCGAGGTCTCCGCTCCGTGCGAACTTGCAACGAACTGGAAAGAGGAAATTTCGGACCTTAGTCCGTTTAAAACATTTGACGTGGTAAGACGTGATTCGGAAAGTACTATTCTTCACTAGTGTCTAAACCAATGGCGAGCTTTTCCTCTTGACCTTGATTAAAGTGGAATGAAAATTTATATAAGTAGAGGGATAACCAGGGGCTGGGATAGAGGGGAGAGGACTACGAAGAAAACTCTAGTTGAACCTTATGCTAATTGAAAACGACACTGGCGCCATTGAGCTCGAGACAAATGACACGCTGCTTCGAGCTTCTGTCGTAGCTGCTGGTTGAGAAATAAAAAGTAATATCGAAAAGCACTTTTCGTTCAGTTTTTGTGTGTCGAACAAAAGAATACGACGAAGAGGGACCGAGTAATTCTCTGAGACTAACCGCACCTTCAGGCAGTGGCACTTTTTCGAAGCTTTGTTCGCGACGGACGACAAATCGTCGGTTACTTATTCAGCCGAGAGATGGCGCGAGTGTTGGAATTTTGTTGGAATCGCTGTCGCGCTTTCCTGAGCCATTGAATTCGAGTCAGGAGTTAAGCTGGGTCAATCGTCCTTAATTTTACGGACGACTGAAGTCAAATAAGAGCGATTACTAGAGTGCCGGAGCTGCAGTAAAGATGGGACATGGATTTTTAAGTCTCTTTGATCAAGTCTCAACATGAATTATCAAAATTTCTGGAATGTCAAAAAAAAATTGAATCTCATCAAGAGCGTAATGTTTATCCTGAAATTTATCATTCATTTAAAATTTCGTCTGAAATTGATAATTAAAAGAAAATTTGGTGAAACTGTTTGTTCGTGCAAGTTTTAGTATTGCGGCAACGTCACGCTTTCGAAAATAATCAAATTTTCTACCCCAGGAAAACTTTCGCTCGGGAAATCGTGTCTTACCTTACGGGAAACATCAAGGCACGTTGTTACGCAAATGATTAATTATCACGTAACGTAAGAGCGTTTAACAAACTCAACGAATTTATATAATTTATGGTCAAAGTTACAGACGCACGATGTCAAGATAAAATTTAACAAAGTTCCATCTACACTCACGAAAATAACTCTATTATCGAACTGCACGATGCGAGAAGAAATTAATAAAATTCCCCAAAAAATCATCTAGCCATCTCCTAGTCACCCCCTTCCCTTCAAGTGATAATCAAAACCGACGTAACATTTTATTACAATATTCACGAATTTTCGAAATCACATTCAGAAAAGAAAAAGAATAAATTGTTAAATTTTCAGCATTATAACTATTTTCTCCCCTAAATCCCTCGATGTACCATAAATCTTCAGGCTAAATCGTTCAAACGACTTTACGGTAAAGACATTTAAAAAAAATACAAAAAAGTCCCTAGCATTTAAACGAGTTCCAGGCACTTACAGTTTCATAAAAAAAACAGCACTAGTACCATAATGACCGGTGGTAATTCTTGTCCTTACACAAGGATCCATGGAAATGATAATCGGTGCTGTCGGCGTTCAAATACGTCCGCTAAGCCTTTCACGAGGAATTTTAATCGATGCTCGATGAATCAGCCTGTACGATTTTCATGAATATTATAACCCACATACAAAATTCCCTATAATTTCTCACCTCGAGAATTATTCACCTTGTTATTCCTTGCAGAGACAAAAGGTGTTTTCGTTATCTGTTTACCAGCGGGACTCGTCTTTTAATATACTAATTACGCAAATAAATCACTTCACCTACTTGTCTAGACACAGCCAAGCACTGTCATTATATCGCAGATGCGAAAGGTGCCATTTAAATTTGGAATTTGAACTTTACACTCAGTATACACATGCATACCATGTAGAGGGTCTTCGAGACACCCTGTATGTATGTGTATACATCCTATATGAATCAGATAGAAGTTAGCAGCAAATACAGATGAGTTAATTGAAAACGTGGCTAAGTTTGGGACTCGGTCGATAAGTGAATTAGCAACTGTACGAGGAGAAATCGATAGGCAGTTCGATGATTATCAGGTAGCAGGGAAGAAGCATCTGGTTTTATCTTCCTGGATTCAGTGCCAAGAGAAAAAAAAAACAAAGAGACTCAAGGGTTTTGTTTAATGAGAAAACTTACCGATGCCTTTGGTTGAGCTAACATGCGGGATTAGACGCACGAGAATACCTGTAGCGAGTTAAAGAATTTTTACGTAAAAAAAATATTTGGTAAACGTCACTCTTAAGACTCGTTCAAAAAGAAAGTTCAAAAGGTTCCAGCAAAGTTCGTATTCCCCGAGGTGTAACCAGAGGTAGAAAGGAATCTTCAGTCTAGTTGACCTTCTATAGTTTTTCCATTCCGAAGAAAGGAGCCCTCCTATCAGTTTTCTCGTGTCGATGAAACACTTCGCTACTAGGAAGAAAGTGTGAAAAGTGAACAATTCAAAGAAGTCGAATGGTTCGTAAAAGAAAAAATGTCGCATACAAATAGAAATTTCACCTAGAACTTACAGTCCCGTCGAATGTTTTCTTTGTACTTGAAAAAAAGTATTCGACTAAAAAAAGCTAATTTTCAAAAGTTCGTCTTACCTTTGTAAAAAAGAAATTTCGCATTCCTCATTATTAAAACTTGTTGTTTTCTCCGTCCAAAATACTAATTAATTAATTTCTGATCAAACACCCCTTAACGCGTAGTCGTCAGGGAGCAAGGTATTATTTTTCATCTGGTCACATCAAGACACACCTTCTGATTAGATGATCAGGACGAGCAGAAGGAAAAAAAAAGTCTACGAAGAACCAAAATGGATCTCCGTCCAAGGTAAAGAAGCAGAAAAATGTCGGGACTCAACCTGGGGCAATTCTACGAATAAGACGTCCGTGAATGAAAGGTGTCTCGTTTGATCCGCATCCAGGGAACACATTGGACCCAGATGAAACACAAGGAGATTTAGGCCGCCCCGGGGAATAAAGAATGGTTGACAGCCAACCGTAAAAAAATTGTTTTTTTCCCCAAAAAATACGAACATCGCATTCTTTTGTATATATACATTATTTTTCTATTCCCCCCACCCCTTTCACTCCCGCACAATTTCCAACTCGAGAAACTGACTGTAAGTTTGAAATATCGCTCAAATTAGGGATCCGCCAAAAAGACATTTTCATCACAAATTATGCCGGTGAAAGAAAAATACGAGTATCTATACTCGTACACGAGTACAGTTCCGCTCAAAACTATTCCCATGGTTCGATACCGTTTAGCAGTGCACTCTAGTGACAATTTTGAGCATCCCTGTACACGCGTGGCGCAGAATAAATTTAGTCTCGCAGGAATGCACATGTTTCCGTGAGCTTCGTGTACCGACTTACCGACGGGGCGCGTCAATAAACTTACCGACCGACAAATCCGCGATCCGCGCTCGATACTTTTCCGTGCACGTTTCCCTTCTACTACGAACGTAAAGTCCAAGTCACACCGAAAAGACACGTGACAGGACAAACTAAGATGTCACGGTAAGAAATAACACCGGGAAGCGATATTTGAATTTGACGAATGAATTCCCATGAAAAATTGTCTACGTTCCGCAAACAGCCTTCGGCCACAAGAAAGAGACGTCTCCAGCATGTCCCAATGAGGTCATCCAAGAGTTATTGTGGTTAGTCGACACTGGGTTCCGTCTCAGTCAAACGTACGTCGATTCTCCTCATTGTTATGACGTCTCGTCCTTTTCTATGTATACCTGCTTCCTTTCTCAGCTGCGACATTTTTTTTTTCCTTCCCACCCAACCGACTTCCGACTATGGCCGCACCCGGGGACCAACGCGCTATCGCGTTTCTCTCATAAGCGTTCCGTTGGAGCGTTAATATCGGCAACCTATAAAATCGCTCTTGGGATACGCGAAAGGACATTTCTCGCGTCCTAAGGCTTATCCCTGAGAAGACGAGCGATCGGCCTTGCGCGTAATTAAATTTATACAGCCGCTTTTAACATTCTGTGGAAATAATTCGGTGGAAATATTTCAGCCCCCACGGGGGAAATCCGGGTATAATTATAGATGAAGATAATACATTGTATAAAGGACGGAAAATATTTTTTTACAATTAAAATTATAAATATAAATTTTGAAGGAATTACATATTAACTTGACTTAGTTTTGGGATTTCTTTTTTTTTTGGATCATATCGACGACTCCTTTTATCATGGATTAAAGTGTAACTGGGTATAATGTAATCTATTGATTGGTTTTACTAATGATATGAGACCAGGAAATAATGTATAAGAATGTCGATGAGTGGCGACTACGGTCTATTGCATTGCCTTTAATCATATTGAGGGAATCGAAAAGGAACGTTTAGTGGGTTATTGACGCCTGAATCAATTAAGAAATTGAACGAGGGTTTCAAGATAATTAACAATCACGCGAGTACGTAGAGTCAGGGGAAAAATATTGATCTCCTTCGTAAGACTATTTTCGATATTACGTAACACCTTGATGAATTTTATTATAGAAAAGTTTATATATCTTTTCTTGCAAATCAATCGAAAATATTTTCAAGTCGTTCGTCGTAAAAATTGACTGAATACTCAGGTTTATCGAGGATGAATATGTATATATATACGTGGTTCTAAAATCGCCCGTATAACATCTCTTAAGAATTCTTGAGCAAATATTTTAACGTGATCGAATTTTCGTTTCTCGTCAAAAAAAATCGTTTGAATTTTCCGAAAATCGTACAAAAATAGAGTACGGCAGGAGAGGCTGTTTATTTTCACGCGAATTTCGTCTCTTGCGATAATTGAAAATTTGTATCGATATTTTGTCAAAGTAAAGTTTCCTGTTGCGTCTCGCGTCGATAAGAAATTCGATTAGAATCCTTAACTGATACTGATACCCCTGTGCCATGTATTCCCAAGGTTCTATATACACACGGGACCTATGAAAGACGACAGAAAAAACTGTGGTCCTTGGTGTAAGAAGAAGCAAAAAAATATACATATGTATAAAAGAGTCTGTATAACGTAATACCGATAGTACCGCAAGGTTTGCCCCTTAGCTTCAAAATACACATCAGCTTCTATATGGAAACGTAAAACCAGCAATATAAAAGTCCATATCGAACGCTCGTACGAAGCTCCTTAAGGCGTTACTCGAGCTTAAGTACCGTACGCAACGAAGCGAGCGACACGCCGTAGCAGAGAAATAAAAACGACAAGAAGGCTGCGCTCCTGATTCTACAAGAAACGAAAGCTTACTTTGTTGTGCACGGACTGAAGCTTTCTTAATCTCGTTCAAGAAGCAGAGGAAGAAGGAAATATTTTTCGAGCGACTCTGAAAAAGTTTCTCGATTAAAACACAAAGAGAGAGAGAGAAAGAGAGAGGGGGGGGGGGAGAGAGAGCTCCTTGATAAAGTTTATCAAAGTTACGTAAGCTGGGTCCAATTTTGTCAGACAGCTTCGATATAAGGAGAAGGTTAATAGGGAAAAAGTTAATAGACGTCAGGGAGTTAAAAATTCCATGTCCGAATCGTTTTTGCCAAAAAAAAGGCTAAATCGTGTAAAATCGTGTAAAAACGTTCTCCGAGGATCCCAGCGGGATAATATTCTGGAAAACTTGGGATTGGTCACCCTGACATTGCGTATTACTGCGTATAACGCCTTGGCAAGAGATTTTCTTTGGACTTTTTTTTTTACGACGCAGCACAAAGTTCCCCGCCAGGTGGTGAACAATGGGAGGAAAGAAAAGAAAGAAAGAAAGTAAGTGAGTATCTAGACAAGGACGACACCTTGGACGCAATGGCAGCCATTAAACGTCCTCCCTTGGCTCGTTGCGCAACAATTACGCTTGATGGTTGGAAAACTTGGTTTTTCTACATAAATTGTATTAAAAACTTCAAAGCACTTTGTCTACCTGCTCGACTGTTGACTCTCGCGAATAGAAAAAAGAAAATTACCACTGGACTCTTTATATTTCATCATTATCTTTCTTCTTTCCTTTCGTCCCGTGTCGTCATCGTCCGAACTGTTCTCGGCACGGAATCGATCGCAGCGCCAATTTCAAATGTGACGGTTAAGAAAAGACGGCGGGAAATTCGTACTTTTCAAACATACGTAACGACTATTTCCTTCGGAAACAATGAAAATTATTCATGTCCTCGTTAAATCCGTTGTTCGGGAAGTTTACGAACATTTAACGGGAAATTCATTAATTTACGAGCAATCGTCATACGTATGGGTTTGAAAAAGGATAAAATTATTTTACTAACAGAATCCTTCTACTCGTTAAATTGCGCGTTACGAGTATCACTTACGTAACTCCTTTCTTTCAATTTCTCATCGAAAATCAATACGACTATGCGAGCATTGAATTTTACGCAAGGATAACGCAACTCGGTATCATCGTAAAGTACGAATGCTTCGTCGTCCGTGAAACATGAAAAATTGAAGGAACGGGTAAATTGAACGATCGATTTTATGTGCACGCATATTTTTCATAGCAACGACAGTATTTACGTCCGGGATATCATTTTGCTGAGTGATATGACATTTTTGAATTTTTCTATTAAAATTAACGATAAAACGTAATAAACATAATTGCCTCGGTAGATAACATTGATTATTACCAAATTACTAATATATAAATGTATATACAATATATTTAATCAAGACATCATTAGACGGAATAAGAGACAAAAATTCATTACTTGAATGGTCACTATACAAGGTAGACAAATATTCAACGTTAATTAAATGCAGCTTAAGTCGGTAGGAAGTTTCCTGGAGAAAAAGTTTAACAATGAATTTTGGATTTTTCGTTATAAGGGGCTTTAACCAATTTGCATGTTGACATTTGGACGGCGTAACACGTGGTCGATACTTTTGCGCTTTAAAACTTTGGAAAGTTTTCAGTCGAGTCCATGGAAAAGTTTAGTACATTGAGAAACAGCAGCTGAGAGAAGTGGGAGGGGGGGGGGAGGGGAAAAACAAAATTTCAAATAACAATTTCGCGCAATAACTTCTCCAGGCCTTCGCGTTCTGCTGTTTGGTCTTTTTTTTTCGTAAATGGGAATTCATTTTGAAAACTCGCGATTTTCAGTAAACGATTGTGGACGTTCGGCGTGAACTTCCATATGAATACATAAATCAGCAGACAGGTACAGTCTCAAGTAAAAGTTTTGTCAATGCTGGTTAAATTGACTAATCGAATATTCTAAAAATATTTAATTACGTGTATATCGCAATTGATCGTGATGGAAAAGCGCGAGTTGATAAATGATAATTAAAATGGTCAGAAAGGACAGAGTAGCATATCGTTACGATTACGTAAGAAGCACTAATTAAAAGCCCGCGGAGATTTTAACTCAAATTATAACGGCAGACTTATTGTTCGACGTCAACGAAAATAATTCGTATAGCGTTATTTGAATTCGTGAAAATCCACCATTTAATCCCGGAATTATCGGCGGCGACGAAATTTCACAATTCCGCATAATTTATTAAAATTTAACGTCCGATTTTACATCGAATGGTAAAAACAATAATACAAATAATGATATCTCAAAATTCAGTTCCCATATGTAAATTATTGACATACGCATCCCCTGTGACGTTAGCGATCGGCTGTAACGACGTCCGACATTCGTCGAGCAGTATTCATGGCTTGGTCACTATTGTCGTTATACGCAGAAGATAAAAGAAAAAAAAAATTCAATTTAACGTAGAACAAAAAATCCCGTAAAATTTGACGATCCAATAATTTGCGAGATGCTCGCGCGAGTGTAAAATAAAAAAAAAAGGGGGAGAAATGGTCCAGTCGAAGGAGACTGAGCGAAGCGTTATCCGTGACGTCATAACGCCCCATATACGAGAAAATGTACAGTATAAATATTTGCAGAGAACGAGGTACAGGGGGGAGATCGAGGGTGGCCATAGAGTCAAAGACTTGAAATTCGTAAAAATGGAAATCGGAGCACGAAGTGACGGAACCGGAAGTCGCCGAGGTCGAAGAAGAAAAAAAGTGAAAAAAGTAGGAAGCAAATATTCCTGATACCTCAAAATGGCCAAGCAATCGTATATAAGATCGGTCGGTAGTATTGTCGTCTAAAAATAACCACGTTGGCTTAGTGTCCATAAATCGCAATCACTGTATATGGGTTAACCACCTAACATAAAATAAACCATTCTATTACCACCCGCGGGCTCCCTTGACGAACTACGTGCTACCAAGGACTGACAGGTCGGACACCTTTTTCCGTAATTTTCTTCCCTTAGGTACGCATGAGGCTAATACCCTTTGATATCATTAATTCAGATTCCTGACACATTGGACACTTGGGTATTGGAACTAAAAGAGTTTAAATTTAGGTTAAGATACATCAATCATTGGTACTGGCTAAAAAGTTGAATTTTCTTCGTTTACGTAACAGTCGTTTGTATTTTATATAGAAAAAAAATAATAATGTCCTTGTCCATAATGTTAAAAGTCATATCGATCATAATTAATGGGGACTTGATTTTATTGACTTGTTTTAAGTACTTCCGGTTTTAATACAAAGATGGACGTTGACTGCCGTAAGCGACGATAATCGTCATTCTTTTTCAGGATTACCCATTGTCGTTGGGCGTACCATCGTAGCCGTGAGTAAAGTCGTTTCGATCTCGAATGGACTCTATAATCCGTAATGAAAGACTATCTAGCCAATGAGGAAATAAACGTGGTCATCGATATAGTTTTTAACTTGTAATTTATCGTTGAAAGTATCTCGTCGAGTTATAATATTTTTTCTTCGAACTCATAGACGCGTTTACCTACCGTCGATAAGGCAGATTGGGCTAACGGTCGTTAGTACTTTTCATCGAAAGGAAAACAAATTTACTTGTAACGAGTACGTAGCGACTACAGTACACAAAGACATTCGGTATGCGAGTGACAGCTGTGAATTAAATTAATATTCACCAAGAGTCCCAAGGAACAATAAATTTGTCTTTTTTACAGCCAGAAATAAACATGAGTCCGCGTGTACGAAAATGAAAATATAATCGCCCGCCTTAAAGGACCATGTGTATACGTTTATGTGACTGGTAAGATTGGCAAGGTAGCGTGCAAATTTTTAGCCTGATCCTATACGCGGAATATTGTACAGTACGAATGTGCACGTAACAGGGAAAACGTAATCACAGTAAAACAGACTTAACACCCTGGTGTAATTACACCGGTACTCGTGATTAGAACGCAACAGATATGCCGTCGGGTTGCATAAAACTGGCTCGCATGCCTGACTACGATTTTCGCTTAATCACTTGTCCAGCACCGAAAGGCAAAACGCGATGGTTCGCGTGAGCGTTCAAAGTATTACGCTGTGCGCCATTTTACTTGTCAGTGTCAACTCTCGAACCTTCCTAGATATTTGGCACGAGATAAGGTACGTGGGATAAACTCACTTCCGTCTGCGTCTCCATTTTGAATTTGATCCTCCTCGTTGATCAGCAGTCCAAGCACTTCCGGAAACACACGTTATATTCCTGGAACAGTAAAAAATAAATATATATTCGTAAAAAATCTTTAATCATAGTCGGATAAGCGGAATTGAAAAAATGCTCAGCTTTACGATATAAACTCAGGTCCGTGTTTCAATATTTTCGTAAAACTCTCGGTTTTCGTTAAGCGTCGTATTAACCCATGCTGATTTACGAATATGGATCTAATAAAAACATGTTCCACGAAAAAAAAAAAGTCAAAGCGAATTACTGCTCGGCGAAACGGGGAAAAGCTACTTTGCATTTATAACCGAGCTCGAGCTGTAGCGAAGGAACAGAAGAGAGAGAATAAAATTGAGACCTCGGTCTATTTTTCACGCGGAGCCATGTGTGATATCTTCGATACGTTCCGGCGCGATTTACGAATCAATACGATTAACATATCAGGTTGAATTTACGATTAGCACAACCAGAATAGTCATAGGGCAACGTGTACGAAATGCTCTATTTTCATAGCAGGGATTACGTGATGTATACAGAAATTTATCAATGACCCGCTAAAACACATTTCAGGACTTTCATCGCTAACAGTTACGTGTCAGTCGCACCTTTGTTGTCTGTTCAATTCAACAGGTCGAATTCCGCGTATAACCTCGGCCCTTTGACACGTCCCCGCAATGCACTGCTAAGACTACCAACCAAAGAAATATGACGCTCCATGGGAAAGAAATATCACTACGTAAGACACTCCTCCTAACCTCAAAACCTTAAAGACTGCATCAATCAAGATAATTATACATAAAACGGGATAAAGTATGATTTAAAAAAGCAAAACAATAATTTCGTACTCCCACATTGTCGTTTCCTCACGAGGGATTTGCAGCAAAGCACGTATCGTCTGGGCATCCTGCCAACAACCGCTAAATTAACCGCAAACCACAGCCTCCCAATACCAATTTACCATTCAGTATGCGACCACGTGCAACCCGCAGCAATAGAATAGCAAACGCATTCGGGACGAGACTTTCGAGGGGTTTACGTTAAATTTTCGGTTAAGTTTCGGCTCGTTGTGCTAACGAGAATTCTTTACCGGCAGGCACACGTGTTCCTGTAGGTAAAACAGACAAATTTATTGACAGAGCTTCCCGACAAGGAATTTTACACAAATTAACCTATCGAAGTCTACAATCCGCAGTCAGGATAAGATTACAGACGTTTGTATCCCCCAAAAAACACGTGTAAAAAACTATGCCAAGTACAGGAGTGCTGTGTATTCCTCTAATGGAAAGTATTGATATCAGATTATCGAGGCCAAGTACATAAGTCACTACATATTTTCCTATTATATGATCTAGCACTGG